>JAOYSI010000024.1:282643-322762 GCA_025775065.1 Hiodon alosoides | reverse complement strand
GTTTCCCAACAGCCCCTTCGGGGATGGCTAAAGCCCATTGGCGGGGGAAACGCTGCCTGCCATCCCCGTTACAATATGTTTACCATGTGCCAAAGGTTTAGTAGTTTACCAGATTTTTAAGACCTTCTAAATAAGATAGTTTGGAAACGCTGGCTTAGGTGGTAAGTTTTAGCAATCTCAATTGCACTCTAAGTAGCCGACTAATATATTAAACATCACATTTTTAACATTAAAAAGTGATTTCAACCATTTTTCCTAGAGAAAAATGTATGACATGAAAAGCTCTAGTTTTAACAGGCCTAATTTTAAGTAATGCTGCTGCTACCTGATTAGATACCTTAAGTCTACACTGTAATTAATTATTAATCAATTAAAATTAGGTTGAAAAACTTGGAACAGACGCATCCCTATGTATAATCGGGGAGCAAAGCAAGACTGGATAATAAGCTAGCACTTTACTGTATTGAAGGAATATAAAATCAAAATATACACAGTATATAGTATTTTTTCTTCGTTTTTATTAACTGGGAATGGTACCAAAACGTTAATCATGCTAATGTTATTATTACTTGGCTGAAATCTAGTAAAAATATTCAAATGCTCTTCAAATGCGAGGTTGCAGAATTGAAACAGCTCACTATCTCACTAAACTTTATTAACTTATACACCTAGCTGAGTAATAATTTGAATCTATTCTTTTCCCTAAAATAAATAAACAACTCACGTTAGTTTAAGAGATCAGATTAGTCGCGTGGCTCCTATTTGCGCGAAAATCATTAGTAAACGTTCTACGCGTAAAAGTTAAACTTCGGGATACTGATGACCTGCCACGAGCCCGCCCTGTCATGAACCCTCCCATCTTACTGTCAATATTATGTCGTTTTTGTCCATCCTGGCGTTAAGATCACGCCCATAGTTTACCTCATCCAATAAAACCTATTTAAATAGATCCTGCCTCAAATGTCAGAGATGACCAGCCTGCCTGTTTTGATAACGCCCATGTCCCCATCGAAAACCGATGTGCTCGCCACACCTACCAAACGCCCTTTTTCCTTTTCTAGACACTAACGGACTTTCCTGGGCGTTTTCATCCGTAACATCCTACCTCTGTGATTTTTTTTTAACGTATTTCATCTCCGCCTATCTTCTGCGTCTATTACCTATAGAACTCCCCCCACTTTGAGTTAGCAGCCATTTTGATTTGGTCTATTTTGGCTTTCGCCACCGCTAAACCAATTGGTGTACGTAATAGGAAGACCAAAGCGAGGATAAAGCGGTGAGAGGTAATGTTTGGTTCTGTATTCTTCTTGTGCCGTTTGTTTGCTTTGTCTACAACTGCTTGTTGTAATAAGGACCACAAACTTCATAACGAATATACTTGTATCACACTGCCTGAGAGTCGCGGTTTGGCACACGAAGGTAAAATAGTGCCAGTACTGATTACATTAAGGGAAAATGTTTCTACGTGTATTTAATTTTCAAACGAGCACGTTTGTTGTATTTGTAGTTAACACGTTTACAAATCAAATTGCTTTTCGGGTTCTGTGTTGAAGTGTCACAGGCCACCTCTGGAAAAGCTAGTTACCAAACAAGTTAAATAAAATGAAATGTATTTAACATAAAAGTATATTAAGATCGTAAGCGACAATCTTGACTACATCCGGTCATAATGAGTTACTTTTAAAAGACTAAGTGATGTTGGTAGGGTAGTTAGATAGCCATTGTTTTTTGTGCCATTTGTAAAATGTATGTTCTTAACGTTATAATAGTAAGATCGATTCAATTATAACATGTCATTAGGTCCACTGCAATTGAACAATGGCAATAGCGTTCTAGTTCACCGTCTACGCAAGTGTAAGACTGGTAAACGTTAGTGTTTTCCGTATGTAACCGAATATCCTGCTAATTGCTTGTTGGTTGAATCATGGCTAACTGAAACTTTGAACGACTTTAGCGAATGTATTTTTTGTGCGTGTTAGTTCCCAGAGTACAAGGGGCCCCTTTCTTATGAGAGCCATGTTACTGTAGTCCCTTATCATTTCGAAAACGTCGTAAACGTTTCGATCTTGGTAGCTTCATTCTAATTACTGTACCGTAACCATTTAACTCGACAGTAACGTTACTGTTTAGTATTGTTAACCATTTCTATGAAGATGAAAAATAAACAGTAGGCTACTACAATTTAAACTGTTGTAGAGTAATACAATGAGAATACGTGAAGTTTATGGCGTCCATGATGAGCCAAATTGTTTTGTCGTAACTAGTAACGTTACTCACGACAAATTAGACCCTGCTTGTTCGGTATAATTTCTGTTTGTAATATGCAATCCGTATATAAATATATCACTCTTAAATGCCATTTGAACATGTCCATTTGTCAGGTTTGTTTTGTTTTCGTACTTTCTTCCACGAAACCCATTTTTAAATATTAAACCTTCATGGGCCGCGAATTTCAGTGTAAATTAAACGATTGCTGAAAACTGTCGAGTTTATGCCTAACCAATCAGAAAGCACGGATACTTGCGTTATTTATGTCGGTGTGTTACTTTCCCAATGTGTCTCTTTTAGCTTCTTCGTTCTGCTATCCACTTTATCAAGAACAAGAAAAATATTTCCGAAAAGCAGTCTAAAGCAGGTAAACATCGCCATTGTAAGTCATTGTATGGGTCATTGTAAGTCAACTGATTTTCAACAACGGATGTAAACCAGGATCTGCGGGAATCGCAGAAATAAATGTAGCTTAAGATTTATTGCGCACTAGTCAAAATTATTTGAACTTTGCAGGCAACTGTCTCAACCTTTATGTAACCAACAGAAAACCATGATAGGTACTCTCCCACGACGAATAGCAGATTTTCCTAGATTGTATGTTCAATGATTTATGTGTAGTTGGGCTCTCAACTGACAGTGACATCACTCCCTGGAGTAAAGAAAGGTAGGGTTATTTCCTGAAGGGAAAGGTGTGTGTGTGTGTGTGTGTGTGTGTTCGTTCAATAATCTAATCGTTTCTCTTCTGCTTCTACGTTCTGATTTCGATTCCTGGCTAGAAAGGGTAAAAACCCAGTGAACAGGGATGGGTGAATTGGGCCTGTTACGTTAGTGCTTTGATTTGGATACTTGAAGACCGATGCCTATCGGTTGGCTGAGGTTGCTATGAGTAT
The DNA here is from genome assembly GCA_025775065.1 of Hiodon alosoides. Classification (NCBI taxonomy): domain Eukaryota; kingdom Metazoa; phylum Chordata; class Actinopteri; order Hiodontiformes; family Hiodontidae; genus Hiodon; species Hiodon alosoides. The sequence continues at coordinate 319,601 of JAOYSI010000024.1, read as the reverse complement.
TTAGAGGGGGTCCACCAGAGGCTCTTTGTGAACGTGCTTGCCATTAACATCACTCCCTGCAGTTGAAGCCAAGAGTAGGATGTGCTCCTAGAGGGGAAGACTAGGGTCTTTAGCTCAACGAGCTAATCGTTTATCTTGTCTGTCGATGACAACCCAAGTTTGATTCCTGGCTTGGGTGGGTAAAAGCCCTGTTTCCAGAGGGGTTGGAGAAGGTCAGTTACATCTACAAAACATAATATTCTTAACTTAATTAATTTCAGGTAACTATAATTGTATCAATTTAATTTGTGCCTATGTTTTACATGATGGTAATTAAAAAATAAAGCTTCAAGCAGCTGGTACACTTTAAATATTTATACATGCATAAAAGGACGACGATTGCATATTTGCACAGCTTTCTATCTTCATCTGCTTGTACAGCTGGATATTTTAAACAATTCAGGTTAAATACAACAGCTGGAGTGCGATTTGAATTGGTAACCTTTTGGTTTCAAGCCTGTCATCTTGACCACTACACCACCATCTGCATGCAAAACTGGACAAAAAGTTAAATAACCCAATCATGTGGTGGTTGGTTGGCAGAAGAATCTAACTTCCTTATATTGCAAAACTCGGTAACGAGCCAACCAAGCCGCACAATTTCTTTGAGCAGAAAATAAATGAACGACTAATGATAATGAAGGCAAGTTATATGAATTGGGGTTACAGGTGCACATTTTAGGTATCTTCTCAGCTGTGTCCTAGTGTGAACACAAACTTCAAGGACTGCTACTAAAGCAAACGGGCAGCAGGATCAGATTACAGGGATTAGTTTTCTACCTGGTCTCTCGAAGTCTTAAGATTATGTATAGGGAATTATGTATACCACAAGGCCAAAAATATGAGATTGAAACCCCTTCAAATGAGTGGATTTTGCTATTTCAGACACCTGCTGCTGACGAGTGTATAAAATTGCCAAGCAATCGCCATAGACTAACATTGGCAGTTGGATGGTCTGTTCTAAAGAGCTTAGTGATTTTCAGTGTGGCACTATCATAGGATGCCACCTTTCCAACAAGTCAGTTTGTCTAAATTCTTACCTGGTCAACTGTAAGTGCTGTTATTGTGAAGTGGAAACGTCTATAAGCAATGACAGCTCAGCCGTGAAGTGGTAGGGTACAGAACGGGGCTGCCAAGTGCTGAAACGGCTTGCCGCCGTTGGACTCTGGAGCAATGTAAATGCGTTCTCTGGAATGATGAATCATGCTTTCACCATCTGGCAGTCTGACTGACCAATCTGGGTTTGGTGGATGTCAGGAGAACACTACCTGCCTAAATACATAGTGCCAACTAAAGTTTGGTGGAGGAGGAATAATAGTCTGGGGCTGTTTTTCATGGTTTGGATTAAGCCCCTTAATTTCAAAGAAAGGAAATCTTAACACTACAGCATACAATGACATTCTAGACGATTCTGCTTCCAACATTGTGGCAACAGTTTGTGAAAGGCCCTTTCCTGTTTTCCTGCATTACAATGCCTCCGTGAGGTCCATGCAGAAATAGTTGACTGGCCTGCTCAGAGCCCTGACCTCTATCCCATGTAACACCGGTAGGATTAAATATTTTGTGTTGATCTCTCTTTTGGCCTGGCATTAGATTAGCATTTGCTGCTGCTAAACGTACCAATATGAAATATCCTTGTGTAAAAGCTACTTTGCACCACACAATCTGTTGCAAGCTTATTGGTGGTGGGAGATGCACTTATTTCTCTACCTCGCATCTCTTCCCACTTCTCTTGGCTCTTTCATTAGGCCCAAAACCTTGATGCTGACCTTCCATGCGGTCTAAGGGCACAATCCTAATCTAATCTTTAAGCTCTTGTCCAATCCTGCAGTACTACCTGTCTCAGTTGCTCGACTGTTCTTCATGTGGAGTTGCTTGCATCATTGACAGACTTACAACCCTCCAGTTCAGACTGAACCCCAGATCTCTGAATATAGATACTTCTGTAGAATTTGTTTTAGCTAAGCTAACTGGACTCTTGACATTCTGACTTCCTGTGTAACTGGTTTTGTTATACTGCTGGTGAGGTTGTACTGTTTTACTTCCTAAAGCCATGCATGAAAACTGAAGCATGATCACATTATTAACTGTGTATCTGTGTAACCTATCAAGTATGACTATTGATCTGAGTATGGCAATCAAGTGGCAACATCACTTTGGTTTACAGCAGATTTGATCTAATGAGGTTTTTGTTATGATGCTTTCTCTAATGATTGAATTCAACTGTCCAAAAATAGCTCTCCAGTTGTATCTCTAGGGCTTCTCCCAAGTCATCAGTGTTAACCAGCGACTATTGACTGCGTCGGAAATATGCAGGTTAGCAGTGCAGTTGGGAGTAGGGTTGTCCACAGTACCGGAATTTTGAACTTTGATATGATACCAGTTTAGTTTTGCAATGCTCGATACTTTGTGAAGATGCAAGCACTTAATATCCATTATACAGGTAGTGATGCGATACTTACTCTTTTTTGGTATTACCGAATGCATAATTAATGAAGTTCAGAACTGTTTTGGGTCGTATCAAAGTATCTGTATTTTTGACGACCCTAGTCAGGAGTTATGAGCCTCTCGTTCTGTTGGATCAGAAGAGACCAATCCAACATTCAAACCATTCCAAAAAATGGTGGCATGGTTCCGGAAGAGCTGAGATAGATTTTGCATAATTTCAGTATGTATTGTGGTGTCTTCATTTATGAAAAGTCACAGAATAATAAAATGGTAGAGCAGAGCTCACTCAAAACCCAGAACTGTCTTGATGGAGAGCATTGTAAAACGTCAAATACATTTGGTTGTTGTGCATATAGTTTAAACCTAGGTTTTTTTTTTTTTATACCAGATGTAAAAACTTAATGTTAGCCTTTTAATCTAGTATCAAAGTGATGTACTGTTTTATTACAGAGGGTGACTGCTTTGTTTAGAAGCCTAAAGGGTATTGTCAAAGAGGATTCCACGCTAACATGTAATATGATAGTTTGGGTAAGCTGCCACGATCCGTGTGTTAACTGTCAATATTGTTTATTTTAATTTATTTTGTTCTCTTTGCAGGATCCATCATAAGTCAGATTTGAGGCTGTTTGGTTTTTGGCTTATGCCATGAATTGTGAAGAGGTTGTCGAGAAAGCGGTTCATTCCTGGTCACGGTTGACCTCAGCTGGACAAACTACTCTTGTGGAGGCTCTGAAGGTTTTTAACCCTATGTCAAAAGACCTCTCGGACACGGAGATGGAACTTGTGGCCTTTCTCCAAGGACTCAAAGAAGAGGGTCACAAGCCCACCGTGTTGAAAAGTAAAGATGTGTATGGGTACAAATCGTGTACAACAGAACCTCTCCCGGTGGAGAGGATACCGAAGATGCATGATCCTGCTAACTCGGTTCCCAAGGGGCAGAAGCCGGCAAGGAAGCGCGGCCGGAAACTTGTGAAGAAGAAACTTTTTTCTGTTGGGGAATCAGCTGACACCATCTTAAGGAATCAGCCTAAGATAATGTTGACGAACCTCTCGCAAGAGTCGCTCAAAAAGACTGTACTTTCCAAAGCACCAATTTTGACTATTAGACCTGTCAAAATGCAGCAATATCTGAAATTGTCAAATATAACGGGTCCTTCAAGTAGTCATACAGCAAGGCTACAGATTCACTCAGATTTTGGGGCTCGGGGCATCGCTGTGCCCTATGCTCACTGGCCACAAGCTCTGTCAGGGATACCCACGGCACCTTCGGAGAATGCCGTTAAAACGCCCAAGGAGGTTGCATTGGACAACACAAGACTTGTTTCTTGTCCGGTCAAGGGGGATGTGGCGCTCATTGGAGAGACGGCCCCTGTCATGTGCCAGAATGGTGGGGTATTTAAAGAACGCAACAACTACAAAATAATTCCTGTGAGGGTAAACAAATCTGGTTTGAGTGATGGGGAGCAGGACTGGAAGGAAAAGAGTGCAGTCACTGTGTTGAACTGCTCGCAGGACCTCGGTTTGTCTGGGGCTGTCTGCTTTAAGAAAGGTCCAGATGATTTGAGGCTGAATGAGAACAATTTGAGATTCAAAGTGATCAAGGTGGATGACTCCTTCACAGATGAGGAAGTGAGGAGGAAAGCCCAGAAGATTTTGCAAGTTAATTTGTCCCCCGTGATAAAAATTCAACCACTTGTTGCTTATCCACTATAGCCCTTAGTTTTCAGTTGAACTTCAATGACTTTAATTACATTTATATATTGAGGCATTGCTGAGCCTAATGCTTACGTTGATGGAGTATATGTGGATAGAAATGGGTAAGGATGATAACCCTATTTCTGAAGTAAAAACTGATAAGCAGTGTTCTGATCAACCTGACAATGATGAACAAAGGGATTTTAAAGTTCTAAAACATATTTATGTATTTTTAAAAATTCTACTTTGTTTAATAGGACATTTTGTTTATGTTAAGCTCCATTTCACTGAGAAACGTTTGGGCAAAAAATGTTAGCTTAACTGCATTAGTATGCAGTATTCATAGAAATATTTGTGTGTGAACAGACCAAAACGAATATACATTTAAATATTTGGGTGCCATTTCTTAAATCTTATAGAGCAAAATGTTGACACTGTTAATGTTTTCTTTTTAATACAGGATTTTGTCATGTAAAAAATAACTCGATAATTTTCTTTGCAGATATACTCAGTTTATTTAAATGCCTCCTAAATAATAAAAAAACAAAACAAGGTTGTGCATTTACTACTTAAAAAATAGTTTCGTATGTGTTTATAATATATCATATTCAAAAGAAGTTTTATGAATGTAAGCACTTTTTACTGTAAACTTTACTGATATTTCAGGACATGATTAAATGGCCTTATTCTTTGGTTTTTAAAGAAAAGTCCCTTTATTTGCACCTAAAGTAGAAGCTTAGTTGTTGCTGGCCAACAGCAGCATTTGAGACCCTGCCTATTTGTTTTACTCTTGCACTTGCATGGTTATACATCCCCACCCCGCAAGTAGCTAATCGCTGGGGGCTCATTCATTTATGCAAGTGCTGGGTAGTGTACATAGTCTCTCACAGAATCCTGAAGCTTTTTTCTGGCATTCTCTTGTATTATTCATATTTGTTTTGCAAGCAACATATTACTTTGTGCAATTTTTTTGATTTTTTTTTTTTTTAGAAAAGATTTAAACCAAACTATTCGGTCGAATAACATGCATCTTTTTGTGCCAAATCTGTTCTTTTGGTGCTTTCCCTGGTGCTCGGTGTTTGATTTCCTTACTTGATTTTTTCCCTTTGATATAACTTTAAAAATTGCAAAATAAATGTTGCATATCTAATTGGCTTACAATGTGTTGACTCCCATCAATGGATATCTTGACTAAAACACTGTGTTGCTTACAAGTGTCACTCCCTGGAGTGTAATTATTTCACACCACGCTGCAATGGCAAGGGGACTAAAAAACGGTTAATTTTTATTTCCTGATACTCCCTGAGAAGACCTGTTGGTTCTATATAGGGACTTGAGATATATATTTATATACACACGTACAGATTTCTCGTTTCTTGGGTTTTAGTTACCAAAAAAAAACATTGCATTTACTACTTGAAAAATAGTTTATGTGTTTATAATATATCATATTCAAAAGACGTTTTTATATTATAGGACCCGTTCTGCTACCATTTTGGCACATTTGTAAATGGACAGGGCTTTTAATTCTACTTTAGATATTAAACTTACATATATGTTGGTTTGTTGCAGTCGCCGAGCCTCTCTAACTCTTGGTTCTTTGATGTTCAAGTTGTCGAACTGAAATTTTGCCCATTATGCAAATTAAACTTTCATTAATCTTCACGTCTGAAAATCCGTTTCTTGACAAAGTTTTTGAGTTTCCAGTATTAAGTCGGTACAGGTACCCCAAAAGGTACAATATGGTGCAATAATTCTACTTAATGTATATAATTGTAAGACTTTAAACTGTATATATGCCTCAACAGATATATGCTAATGTCGCCACTTCCAAACAAAAAAAACTGGATTAAAATCTCTGCATAATTTAATATGTGTACAGGATTCTTATGTATTGTACTAATATCCTCCAGACTCATGCGATGCAAAAGATAATTTACACTTATTATAATTACCTTTTACGTCTGTTATGCACCAAAACGTGGCGTCAGAATTGGATTATGATATCTACACAAATTCTGAGAGGCTGTGGTCTGTTCCTAATCGCATTAATTCTGTGTCTTAGGTTCTGGTTGGCAACACTAATTGCCAGTTATTTGCATTAGTTAGCCTTGCCCAACAAACTTGCTAGCTATGGCCGATAAAATTCACCTCCGTCATGCATGAGTCTGAAGCACAGAGTGGGAGAACTTTAGAGCAGAATTTGAGGAAACAAGAAAACCTTATATCCTCTTATCCCCCCCCCTAAGAAACTCAACATAAATAGATAGGAATACTTTTTAGCTGGCTACCTTAGTGGAGTCAATTTGATTAGGATGTCTGTTCAATTAGTGGGTGTGAATCCCTTTTGGCTGGCTGGAGTGGAGCAAACGTCAAAGGAGTCTGGACTCTAGATTGATGTTCTGTATTCAGTAGCCATCCAAAAACAATAGGGCTGCCTTGTGCAGGACCGTCAGCCTGTTGCGTTTTCTTTCAGAACATTCACACCAACCAAAAGGAACTATGCCCAGATAGAAAAGGAATGGCAGAAGAAAATCTCATCGTCCCAGCACTACCACCATTTCTGGTATGGCCAGGACTCCAACACAGCGGAGAATGACCATAAGGTACTCATCAGTATATCCAGTAAGGCACTTATCACTGCAGCCAAATGGCTGCAGAGCACGATACTTACCCATCAAAAATACCACCTGAAGTTGGTCTACAAGCCAGGCCCAGGGAGGGTCATCAGCGACATGCTCAGTAGAGCGAAAGAGAACCGCGTACCTTACCAGTCCTTCGACCCACAAGCTGAATGTAGCCTGCTGACTGAGTGTGAGGGTTGAGGAGGTCAATTAGATACCTATACCTGACAAATTGGCACCTATTCCTGATAAGGTGCCTCGCAGACAGAGACGAGTGTCTCTATACCTTGAAATCGGTGGGTCTATCCGACTGATCTGATTTGAGAGATAATGTTGCTCTTAACATAAGGTAGTACTGGCCGTGTAGAATTGAGGTCAGCAATCAAAATGGGGTTTTGTTCAGAAGGCACAGGTTCATAATCTCCAGCTTGCAAGGGGAAGGAGTCCTGCCTAATAGATCACTACCAGTGCTTCCTCTAAGCTGCATGGGTTCGAAGGTTGTTTGGAAGCCGGTGCACTAGAAATGTCGGACCACACAAAAAATAACAAAAATCTGCACAAACTATCATGCTGGCCTTCACCCGGTGAATGACAGCCAATGGTTGTCATTGCAAACTGATATATTTACTGATGATATAATACTGATACATTCAAAATAGGTGTGTGACGACTCACTAGTATGAGTTCTATTGACTTTAGATCAATGTAAAAAGCAAGGGATCGCAATCCTATTCACCAACAGTCACCTAGAAACATCATTCAGATGGCTGATACCTAAGGCTTAAATTCAGCCAGATCCAGAGAAGAGCTCCGTTTTAAAATAACACAACGTTGACATTACTATTTTCGACCGTCCCTATTCAGCCCCTTGACGATTCCGAGACTCGGCCCACCAACCTCAGGGCAGTCCACGTCCAATGCATCCTGGGTAGCCTTGCACGGCTATGAATGCCCATGCATGAACAGTCGATGACACTCGTTTTTACCCTAACTCCGTTGCACCGACGGCAACCTTCTTCTGACAAGGCCACAGTTTACTCCCTCTCCAGACACTTGTCCAGGTGAACCTATAACCCACCTCTGCATCGCATGGATTAGGGGTCTACAGGTTAATACCTTCCTATGGTTTTTTTTCAGGATGACAATTTGTTTTGGTTTTTTAGATCTTAAGGAATGTTCACTTTTGGAAAAGATTTGAAAGGAAAGATTTTACGGGACCGAGTTTATAGCACAGGCTGTGTTATTGTTAGTAAAAATGATAAGCTAGTTTACCAGTTATTATTCTGCTCATCCTTTTCTACAATACTACAATCACGGCATTAGGTGTTTTGTCTTTCTGCGGAAAAAAACAGCCTACCAGCTATCTAGGCCATTATAAGAAAGCCATTTGAAATGCAAACTACTACCTTTATGTTTAGTAGTCCAGGTACAGCTTGTGCAGACATCTGTAAGGTAAACAAAGCAATTAAGTGCTGTTCCTAGAACAAAACTGTTTTATATAAGTAATATTTATGCAGAGCATTAGGAACAATTTATGTCAAGCTCTCATTTTAATAAATGTTAAAGCTCAATAGATAGTGGAAACTACATTAACTCCCTCATAATTTCTTCATCCCTTGGGTGAACTGAAATGTTATTTTAGCCTTTGCCAGGAGAATTCTGTCAATTCTTTCTTTTTTTCAGTGAGATAAAATTGTCAGATTCCTGCATGGTGGATTCTGATGGGGACAAAAATCTTCCGTTCCAATCTTTGTATTTGTGTCTCGTCTGGTGATCAGTTGTTGGCATTTTAATTGATTGGAGCCAATAAAACAGATTCTAAATTTTGCTGCAGGGACAAGAAACTGCATTTGCACTGCTGAGCAGCTGCTCCACTGCAACCCTGTTGGGGATTGAGAGAGCTGGGTGGGGGATGGGTGTTAAACTCCAAGAGATAAAAATGGGCAGCCATGATATAACTGTGGTTACCTCCTAAATTGAGTCTTTTACAGCCATGAAAATGTAACAGCAAAAGGCAGCCCTCTTTGTAGTTTTAAACAGCTATGAAACGGTAAATGCGTCATAGTGAAGTATTGCTCCCTAAGTAACCTTTAATATAAACTAAATTTGCCTCCTGAAAGGCTGAAAAATTACAAATTGGTCAGAAACCAGTCAAAAGAACTGGCGATTCCAAATTCACAAAAACGAATACAAAGTTACTGAGTTATATCATTCGGTTGTGACAATCATTTGAAAACGTAAAATGTTAACCTGTGTATTAACGATGAGGGTCACAGGGGTCTCACGGGAACTGCAGTCTTGAGAAAGACCCAAACCACTAAAAATCCAGCCGTGGACCCAGTCACAGTAGTCTTTACATTTGGTCATTAGTCAACATGCATTTAGTCAACTTGTATTTCGAGCACCACCAGCTCTTCCGGCGAAGGTAAAAATATTCCCTTTCATAAGGAAGTCCCTTGGGTGTGAGTGTGGAGTGTCCCAGCGGGTGCAGGGAGATGTCCCTTCTCCAGTGTATTTCTCAGGTGTTACATTTAGGGTTCCTTCAGGATTCTACTGTACATACAATGACCAGACAAGCCACAATGCTTTCCTGACAAACGTCCTTGTGAAAGACTTTTCAGTTCATCTTTTTAAACCAAGAGAGACCTTTGAGATACATGTAATAAACAAAGTGTTCTGTCTTTTTAACCTAAATAACATGAAGGCGTCATGCATAATCCTGATCTGGACAACTTAATGTAATATGTAGCATTTATTTGTTTGTACTGTGTAAAATATGCCCTCAGTTAATCCCTGAAAATCCATCTTCAGCTCATTTCTGCATTCAGGTTTTCAATGTTTTTTATACATGTAGCAATCATGTATTACATCTTCACAAACTTAAATTTGCCAGTCTGTAATAGTCTTTATTTAAAGCATAAATTATATTTTTGAGCTGAGTTGCATTTGTTTAATTAAAGTATAATAATTCAGTTGGCTCTATGGAAATAGATATGTTAAGTGTTAAAGTTGAGGGAGTAGAAATTTACAGTCAAATGAATGGCTGTTCACCCCTCCACAAAGAAGAATACAGTTAAGCAGCACTGCAATACTTGCCTTCAATGGTCAGCCCTCTGAAAAGCCTCCGTTAATCTTTAATTTAGGGCATTAGGTCTCTGTAGGTGGCTTGTGGCGTCATAAGGGTATGCAGAGGGGGCAAAAAATAAGTCATTTTAAAACGCACCTATTTGTATAAAGTCATCAATACAGCCAATTCTTGACATGAATAAGCTCTCTGGACAGTTCTCTCCATGTCTGGCCAAACTTTACCTTTGTATAGACCTTTTGTCCTGAATATGTCAAGTTACGGAAAATATTGATCGCACAGTTAACCGTGTGGATTTATGGTGTGGTGTTCGCGTAGTTAAGAAAAGTTATATCAGTATATAATTGATTGGAGTCTTTAGAGTAGGGTTTGGGTTCATTTGGAATTTTAAAAGCGTCTAATTCCTTAAACCATTGGTTCCTTTTTACACTGAATTTAGTTTTTTTTTTTTTACTAAAATCTAATGAACGCTTCAATGGAAATTTGTAGCTGTTTAGGATTCCTGAGAATACAAATGTGTTCTTGGTACTGAAGCATCATCAGCAGAAGCATGGTCATTAGAATCGCAGACATATCTGGTTTACAAAAAGAGATGTTGACAGATATGGGAGAAGATGGGTAAAAGATTCCAGGCCCTATGTTTGGAGACTGAGATATTACATTAATTGTTACTATGCTTATGAAGCTCTGTAGTTTTGAATCCAGCTCATTTCAAGCACCGATTATGACCGGGAGAGCACCACCCAGGCCCAGTTTCTCAGAGCTTGTGGCCAACGAGGGTCTCCCATTGGCTTCTCGGGCAGCTGCAGGCTTGCAGTACATCAGCGCAACCCAACCCGTGTGTGGCAGTAGGATTCGCGGCGGCGAGCTAAGATGCATTAACACAATAATTGGTGATTCCAAATTATAAGAAGAAAAAAAAAGTTACTATAATCACAAAGGTTCCAACAATCAGGTTTGTTTGTTGCCTATTTCACTCCATACTTTGACTGCAATCAGTTTCTTCTGAAGCTTAATCAGTGAAAAAAAAAATCTTCAATGAATTTCTCAGAATGGACTTGATTTGCAAATGAATACAGAGATCTGTTTACTCACTTATAAGATTTCAATAAAAACAGGGCAAACTAGACAGAATTGGGATGTAAAAAGAAATATTTTCCATGCAAAACCTAAAGCTTTGATTGTTGTAATCACAAGCTCTAATCAACATCATTATGGGGTAATTTACACATCACCATGGCTGCAGTCTTTCAAATGTGCTTCCACTGAGCAGAATGTGAGAATACGAGCTTGGAATCAGAGTTGCTGTGGCAAGGTGCTCTTAAAATGAAGTGCATAAAAGGGTCTAAAAATCCTAGTTTCCAGCAATTTTGAGCTTCAAAAGCATGTCTTTCGCAAGTATTTTTTGAGTCGCAAGGACACTAGCAGTGTCGTGGCCTAAAGCCAGGCCACTACCTAGGTTCTTCTGAACGCTGACAATGTGATGAATTTAGAATTGATACTACTCTACAGAAATTTAAATTGCCTGGACACTTGCGTTTAAACTGTTGATACTAGGAGCCTTCTTTCTTTACCCGCGTCACCACTAAGATAACGTAGCCTGAGCTTATGCTACCTGATCCAAAAATATAACACCAGAATACCATAGAATACCAGAATACGTTTTCAATTTGTATGGAGCGACCATACTGACCCTTCTGTCCATTGCAGTCTTTAAAGGGCATCAATGCATATTTGGACCAGTTCATCTTATATCCTGAAAGAACTCTACAATCATCAAAAACAGTTAGCAAACAGGGGAGAGATTGGGAGACATTCTCCGCGTATAGCAATGCATCATCAGCACAGAGTGATACACAATGACACCTATTAGAGACACAGATTGGGTACGAGATATTAGACTGATAGATGGTTTGAGCTCTGTCAAGGGACAGAGCAAACAAGAAAAGTGAAAGTGGATAGCCTGGACTGGAGATAGAAAATTGGAACACTTATCACCTATCATTACTATCAAGGAAGCTTTTGCATATAGAGTTCTATATGTTAAACTGATCCCAGACCCATTTAAACAAAGACCCTTTTGACATCTAGTTAAAGAATTGCACAAGGAAAAACAATGTAAACACTAACATCCCTCCTTAATGTCTCCTTCTCAATTGCAGCATGTATCATTTCCAGAGAAGGGAGACCTAACTGAGACCAAAACGTCATGACATTCAGAGGGGATTTGCCCTTTTTCCATGTCCTGTCGTGACTAAGCTTAAGATATAGGTGCCCCCAGTTCATCTGCCTCAGCAGAGGAAACTCTCATCTGGAATATAGCTGGGCTATAATTTGGGCAAAAACATATGACAGCGCCTGCAGCAAAGAAAATAAACCGTCTATCCGCATATCAATTGGATGGTTTAGCTCTACTTCTTCTGGCAGGCTTACAACACCGATGCCACTGCGATGGGAGTGGTCTTCCAATATCAAAGCATGCATATTAAGACCCTTTCTCTGTTCCCTTCGTTAACCCGAGACCAGATCCAGCTTCGATATGAGCCGTCTGAACGGTTGACATTTGGGCAATCGGATAAGCTCCATATCTGTCAACGTAGCAGTTAAGATCTGCCCCAGTTAGTTCACCCTGTGAATGCAGAATAGCAGTTTGTTGTTCGGGTCGGCCATCTTCGGCTCAGCTAATTTGGGTCAGTCAAATCGTTTCATTTTCTTCTTACGCAAGGATGTTGCGCGTGAAGATTATTTGGAGCTCTAACTGCACACTACCATTCCAGTACAGAGGTCACGTGATCTTCAGACAAGAAACTGGGTAAGGATACCCAGGCCCTCACTGCCTGCAAATTCAGCATCTTCATTAGAATTTCATTTATGCCTGGAAATACCACAAGAGAATTTATAATCTAAATATTAAAGCCAGTTAAAGGAGCAGGAGACAAGACGGAATGAATACTTGCGATCATTGTGGCCCATGAGGACTTGAGTTTCATAAACCAGATGTATCAGGATTATGGGTTGTTATAATTCTTATCTTGGCTCAGTTGATAAAGGCACTTGCCAAAGCACAGGTCTAAGTCCGGGTCATCTCACTGAGACCGGGAGAGCCTAGCGGCAGAGCCCTGCCCTGAGTCAGAGGGGAAAAAGGCAGGGCTTGTTGCTAAACAGCGTCTCCTGTCGGCAGCCTGGGCCGCTGCAGGCTAGCAGAGCTGTTAAGAAGAACGTGCCTTACCCTCAATCATTCCTGAATTACTGGTGTGGAACAGGCTACCCGCAATTTATCACTGATTGCGACATTTTGCACTTTAAAAAGTAGACTACATAACTAGGTGACACTCACGTTGCATGTAGACGTAATTATTTATATTAATTAAATACAATAAGTTATAAGTCCCCCAATGAAAACATGTTGGATAGTCACAAACCATTACAGCTAAATTAAATTTAAATCAAAGTAGTTTTAGAAGTGAGTACAAGATCCACAATAATTAATCCATGACGGAAACGAAACATGCATATTTTTTGTGTGCATGTTAAATTGAAAGTGTGCACATCGAAGAAATGGTAAAATATTTGAGAAATCAAGACCTGTTTTTAGTCGACCAACAGAGGGCGTATGGCGACCATGTTAGATGGCGTAATATTTTAAAGGCGGTTTGTTTTATCAGAAGGTGAGTTGCAACGAAGTATTTTCAAAAATGTAGAGACTATTCGCAGACTATTGCGTCAGGTGTTCCAACTCCTGGTCCATCCAGGAGGTTTTCCATCAAGCCCTGGAAACACTGGTAGAAATGCCTAGTTCCCATAAATTACAACTATTTGTTGGTTTTATATTTTACGCGCTTCGCAGTGTATGTGGGTTTTCAAGAAATATATTACAATCCGATTCACACCTGGGATCAACTGGTGATTTAATTTCTATAAATTTTAAATAAATCGCAGTCACTATATTGGAAAGTCCTTGACAGTTCAAGGAGAAAGTCTCCCTTAAATGCACCGCACCGCAATTGGTTTAGAAACAAACTAACGCTACTGACAAGAACTTGGATTTGTTTACGTTTAGACGCCTCTGACAGGAACTCCACGGTTTACCATTTCCTGCTCACTGACATCGGCCAATGAAAAGGCCGCAAAACTGAGTGGTTCTCGGAGAGTTGTGTCACATTGGTCGTGCTAAAGGACACAAAAATGGGACATTTACTTCGAACAAGAGTTTAGATTTACATATATATATATTACTCAAGTGCACGCGGTTTATATTTACACGTGATATACAAGTAGGTTCAGAAAGAAGCGAGAACGCGTGCCAAACTAAGCAATTTCCACTAACAAGCTAACTGGCTGGCTACAAGTACATTTACCTTTGCTGTAATTTACACACCGTTAAAAGAATAAATTGAAAATGCTTGGTCAGAATCGAAGAATAAAGTATATGTTAAGCCTAGTACCTGGCAAACGACGGTTTGGAACGTACAGATTTTTACCCTTCTTCTTCTGCTTGGGTGGAGTGATGGAGTGGATCATGATCAACGCTAGGATCGGAAAAGAAACCTTTTGTAAGTAATAAACTAGCTGGCAATGCCCAGACTTTTCGTTTACTAGTAATTGCACCATTTTTATTTAAATTAATTCAGTTCCAAGAAGTTACTCGACTGATGGACGCATGCGCAAATGGATCTTGTTAAATAATTGCATTCTACCTGTCATTTTGTCGCCCTCAGATGACGTCTACAGAAGAAAGCGGTCAGAGAGGCAATACCAAGAGAAAATAGACGAAGGGCTCATTCCACATACTGATCCAGCAAACAAGTGATCTGACGGGTGAACGACTGACTCCCAGACTGGCGTTGTACAACATTGTTTACTGTAATTGGACTTCATACGAGGGGTCTGGAAATGAAATCATGGAAAGCATAATTCGTAGTGGCAAATGGAATACGTGATATTTATTAAAATTAGTAAAACATAAGATATTTATAACATTCAATATTTTCTTATATAATAAAGGGTACGTTAAATAAATGTAAATAACATGTGTTTCAGTTAAATGAATTGCCAAATAATCGTATGATTATATAATCAATGATTTATCGCTGAACATCCTCAATGGGGAATTGGAGTCCAAAATATAATTATAACCCTAACCCAACCCTGTAAAAAGTATTGCTTTGATGGTATTTGAAACTGAAATTAGCTTGATTGTTCACCATACAATACCACCATGAAACAAAATCTTTCTCTGTGGAACACAATTTCTGTCATCTTAAAAATAACATAAGCCTTGCACAAATTCATGTCTAATGCCGCAAAGCTTTCTTTAACCGATTTATGTTTAAAATATCTAGTCCTATCTTTTCCTAGTAGTTAACTTTGGGACTTGTTTTTACTTATGCTACAAAAACAAAATTGTTGGCTTTAATTTAATTTTGTTGTGTTTAGTCCCGCAATGTCCAAATTGAAGCATATTATTGTAACGTACCTAGGTTTACGACCACGGCCAGATTCAAACTCCAGTAACCTGTAAAGTTTCAGCATCCAGGTCCAGTTCCGTAAAGCTGTAGAAACATAATATTAGTAAAAACCTTACATTTCATCTGTTTCTGGCATCTTTAAATTCACCAGATGAAACAACCCAATGGTAGATCAAGAGAGAGGAATTAGCAGTCGGCCATATGGTTCACCCCATGCTTTGTCAGATAAATATGAGACAATAGTTTTTTCTCAGTCTCGACTTTCTTTTCTTAAGAGGAAAAAAATATCCAATTGAATCCCTTAATGCATGGTGACTGTGGAGGAGAAACAAAGAGTAGATCTGTTGTTATTAGAATTTCAGGACGGGGGTCCTCTGTGGTCATCAGATTTTATTCATCAGCAGTTAAAAAAGTACATTTATATCCTGATCAATGCAGTGGTTCGTGAATACACTGTGTCAAAAAACATCAACCTAGAATACATTAAGAGGCGATCATTACAAGATCATTATGTAAACATGTGAACAGGTGGTTGCCCACCGATAAGACATACAACTTAAATTTTAGGATTTACCTGTAGGGACAAAGGGCTCTTGCCTTGGTAAAACACAATAGAGAGTAAAATGACAGCAATGAGTTTATATCATATAAGTTAATATCTAACACAGAAAAATTACACTTCCTTTCCAAAACATTCAAAAACACTCGTAAACATACATCTTTTTCGGAATAAAATACTGCTTTTATAGAAAGACAAGATTAAAGATAATTAACATGCTTAAATCATTTACATATTGCAGATTGTACATAGCAGCGGACATGATACATTTAAAGCAGCAAAATAGATAAGCTAGGAAGGGGCCAAGAAAACAACAAATATCTAACTCTTGTGGACTCTTCTCATTTCCCAGGATGCAGTAGGTTGTTACAATACAAAAACAAAGAAAAACATTTTGTGAGAAATCTTTGGGGGTTTTTCTTTTCCCTTTTCATCTCGAGTTTGTGCTTAGCGTCCACCTGGATTTTAGCCCGTCAACTCGACGGGCAGCTCCCTGCTGCACAGCGCCTCCCACTGGCGGGCGAGAAGTGAGATCAGCCGCTCCCTGCTGTCGGCCCCGGGTACGAAGACGCACCACTGCACCTCATTCTTGTCCCCGCCGGCACTCCTCGCCCTGGAAGCGCCGGTCGGAGCGTCCTCGGCAAAGTGGTCCATGGTCAGGTGGCACAGCAGGTCCGGCCCTGGGACGTCGTCGAAGACCAGGGTGAGCGCCTGCGGGTAGGTCTGGTACCCCATCAGCACCCGGTCCAGGTCGCGGATGCGGCGCGCGTCGGTCAGCCGGTACTTGTCCCGCTGGGGCGGCTCCTTGGCAAAGTCTGGCAGCGGGTAGCTGATGTAGTCCTCGTCCAGGAGAAAAATGTCCGTGCCAGTGAGAATGAGGGTCCTGGGCTGCAGGAGGGGCTGGCTGGCCGAGGCCGGGCCGCCACCCTGCACTTGGAAAGCCAGGAGGTACAGGAGGATGTTGAAGGTGCGGGAAAGGCCCAGGGCCCCCTTCCTCTCCGCTACAATGAACGTGAGATCCCCAATCTCCTCCTCGCTGGGATACACAAACTTCACTTTGCTTGAATGCACCAGCTCATAATTCTCCATTTTGCCTTTAACAGACCAAAAGAAAATTGAGCATTATTTAATTGCATAGCCAATACCGCTTAGAGAAACCATACCCACTTATACAACATATATACTTTTTTGATATTTACTTTTGGTAGTTTGGCAATTCAATTACTTTGCTTAGGGGTCTAAACATCGGTCCCCAGTGATTTGAACCCAGATGCATTCATCCGGCACAACTGTGTGCTGAAATAATCAAAGGTCAGCCATTAAGTATAATGCATAAATACAGTCGAAAAAGCTGCTGAACCATGCATACCTGTGTGGTTCTTGCCAAACTGGGTGTAAAAATCTTGCTCGGGGGGCTCTGGAGACGGCAATTTCTCCAGTAAGGAAAGCACGGTCATCAGCTGCTGGAGGAAATGGTGCGTGCCGTAGCTATCTCGCGTCAGACAAGAGATGATGTGATCTGCCGTTGGCCCTAGAAACAGAAGGCAAACGATACTGGGCTAAAAAAATATACATGTTACTGCGGGCAAACTTGTATATCAGGGTTGTCAAACACCCTGAAACACCAGGTGACGGAATTCCACTATGAATAACGGCTACAGTTAAAGGGGGAAGAAGGGAGGGCAAAATGAAGCTGTTGAGGTCGGCAAACCCGGAACGCATTTCTTAATTCAGGGTTAAGGTTGAATTTGGTAAAGCACCACCAATCCCTTTGCCACTCACCCACCACTCTGAAGTACTGGTCAAAAAGCCCAACGTTCACACTCTGGAGGTCCTTCAACTTCATAGCGAAGCAGTACGATACGAGGAAGTCCGTCTCCTTGCGATCCGAGGGGTGCCAGCTCCACAACACTGTGGAGAGAACGGTTACGCCCTTTTATTTCAGCTTCGCTCTGGAGGGGCTCCAGAACCGCTGCGAACTCGCCCCGTATACGCGGCGTCTCTTACGCGCTTGATCGCTGAGCGCGGATGCGCCATCGTCCAGGATGAAGTACGCGGCTTTCGTGGAGAGCATGATGCAGGAGGTTATTTCAACATCAGGGCATTTGTAAAAAAGCACGGAGGACCACAGGATGTATTTCAGCTCCTCCTTTTCCACCTGCAGTTTGTTAAAAGTCGCGGTCAGACAATCGGACTGGCGCCAACATCAGCAGTCCCTGCCTGCGGTGTGGTTTTTTGTACATTTCCTTCGCCACGTTACCTCGGCAACACTGCTGTAGAAGAACTCCACCAGCTCCTTTCCTCTTAGCCCGGCGATAAACTGGAGGGACGGGGAGACGGACAGGTGAGCCGGGCACTGGTTCTCCTCGGAGAGCTTCCGGATCACCGAATCGGCAGGGTATAGCAGAGACAGTGTTAAACGAGGCCTCGGCATACCCTGAGGAATGCTGAGAAATGCGCAAAGGAACAAATCAGTCAGCTCATTTTCACGGGACAGGAAACATCCGTCGGCATGTGGCTCAGCTAAGGTGATAAATCACAGCTAAACTCATTATCATGCTGTTTAAAGGAAGGTCAAGTGCAGTTTTTATGGCATTGCATATACATTACATATATACGTATCCTTTACCTGCTCACTGGCACCCTTGGGGTGGTTCTAGGAGGGGTGGGATGACTGGTCATTGTCTTACGACAGCGTTTTGACTGCAAGAAGGCGACAGTCTTTATGTCCCTCAGATTGGAGCGCAGCTTGCTGAACTGCCTCAGGAACAGGAACTTGTCATGGGGCAGGACAAAGACGGCGGTGACAAACTCATGACCAGTCATCAGCTCCAGAACGTGGCCGTCCCGGAGCCAGTGGCCCTGCAGGGAGCCACCACAGCCTTGCCGGGGGTGCAGCAGCACGGACGCCAGGGGGACGCGTGTCAGCTTCATGCAGGAACGGGCCGAACGGCCCTCCTGGGGGTCCCGGGCCAGAGCGGAGAAATCCACCTTCAGGACGCAGAGGTGGCGGGGGGTGAGGAACAGGACACAGGGCATGCAGGACCCCCCCTGGCACACGTGCGACAGAATGTCGGAGTGCGGGGGGCCCTCCGGGGAAGCGGGCCGCTTGGAAGAGGCCGTTGTCGTCGGGTCCAGAAGGTGAGCGGAGAAGACCCCCTGCACCATGCAGTCGCTCTCCTCGAACTCCCACGAGTTCAGCAGCTGGCGCATGAGCTGTTGAGGACTGGCGGCCCTGCTGGTCGGCTCCGGAACCGAGTTCTTGGCGAGGGCAGAAATGAAGAAGTGCATTTCTTTCAAGCTCTGCCTGTCTGAAAGGAAGCACCAGAGCGTGTCGCTGGACTTGGCCTTCAGCGAGAGACAGGCCTCTGGGACATCGAAACAGAGTACCTCTATATCCTGGTACGACACCAGGAGTTCAGTCTCCAAGCCGTCCGCCGGGGTTCGCGGAACCCGGAGCACCGCTAGCCAGTGCTCCGTCAGCGCCACGCAGGCCGGCAGCTGCCTGACGCCGTCGCCCACCCGGACACAATGCAACCAGACTGCCATGCTCAACTGGGCGGGCCCCGCCTCCAACCCCTCCTGGGTGGGCCCTGGGCCCTCAGGGGAGGAGTCATGGCCCGGCCCCGCCTCCTGTCTCCCGAGGCCAATCTCAAAGTAGCCGTCGCCGGAACACTGGTTGTCGGGCTCCGTCTCCGCCCAGCGGTTCAGCTCCGTCTCGTGGGGGGGCTTTCTCTCAACCTCCTGTGCCGCTTTGCTAACGAGACCAGAGAGCTGCGCGGCAAAGTCTGGATTGGCGGTGGTATAGGAGGTGTAGGTGAAGGGAAGCACCGGAGTGAAGTCACTGTCGGTCCAAGCGCCTCGGTCCTCAGCACAGCAGCAGCAGCTGGAACAGCAGATAACATCCTCAGATGACATTAATTTATGGCATGACCGTATGCAAATTTTCTCAATCTGGTAAAACGACTACGCACGCATTACTGACAGGGCACAGTTCATGCTTTAAGATGCAGTTCAAACTCTGTGGCGCTCAGTGAGGCGATAACAGTTTAATACTTCTAAAGAAACGTCGCACATTCAAATGACAAACCGAGAGAGACCCCAACACCTTTCCATACCTAACTTGCTGATCACAGGTCAGTTCAAGAGCCAAACAGGAAGCAAGTGGCTGTGTAATCTGAAAGAAAATTATGTAATGTGTAAATCGACAACATCTACAATACACGGTCTATTGTGACGAACAGTTATTTATTTGTCATTGCAGGTCAAAACCATCGATTAATCAAGAATATTGCCCATAGGTAGGTTGTCTGTTGTTTAAAATGATGACCATTGCTTACTTGGCTAAAAAATACCTGTATTGTTTCCTCACAAGTAGAGGAAGAGTTTTGTATATAGTAGCATCTCTGGGGTATTGCAGAATCCACAGGAGTCAATATTTTATTGGTGATCGCGGTCCCTTCTGTACAAATTACTGAAAGGAAATGACAAAATCACGCACATTAATAGCGACTGGAATGAAGGCGTCTCGGTGAATCAGACTGGTGATCATGCGATAATGTACCGTAGCGCGGTAGGGGCACAAAAATAGGGGCACATATATTCACTCGCAGATTTCAAAAAAAGGTCTGACACCCAATAACGAAATGAGACGAGACAGGATGTACCAATGATAGCCACAATCAGACGGGACCGACGGAAACGGAACTTGCTGTGACTCGACTCCAGACTATTTTCAGTTTGACTTTGCGCAGTGTGGTGTGGACAACAGGTTGGATGGGAGTATGTGTGTGTGATAGACCGGTTTGGAATACAGTACCAAGGGTAGATGACTACATGCCACCAGATAATACAAGACAATGTTAAAATAATGCAAATCAATGTTAAAGAGAATGTGAAAAGGCAGGGGTGTTAGGTCAGAGGTCAGTGGGTGTCTGAAACGAGTTGTCCATCTCAAAACTCAGTCTCTCAGCAAGCTCCACAATCATATTGTATTTCTGAGTCACCGTGTTAAGCCTACTTATTTTCATCGGGTTAACAGAAAGGAATCAAAGCATTTACACAATCCTGTAATGCCACATTTCATGTTTGGAAATGCGTAACCGAGATGCCTTATAGCACCAGGTCATGAACAGGCAGCGGATGTTAAGAGATACTGTGGGTGTCTCCTGCCTTGTTTCCAGTGGCGGTCACTCACATATTTATTAACGCTAATTCACAATTAAAAAGGCTGGACAGATACACTCTGAAAACAAGAAAATTCCATTTCAAAAAGGTGTTCATTCAGTTGTCAAATTCAAGTGCAAAGATTTACACCAATATGATTAAAGATTACATGACCAAAAAAAACCTCAAATGTATTCATTTATGAATTTTTGTATTATCAGTTAAACGTCCTTGCATGCTGCAAATAGTGCAACCAGTACAAAGTCAATCTTGAAGGTAAAGTCTCAGAAAGGAAGTGGTATCTACGCATCTTGTGACCACCATGTGAACACAGGGCAAGAGACATGCAGGGTGCATTCAAGGGGATAAACACTGCAGAAAAGCTAAGCCGCTCTAGAACTGCTGGGGCAGCGGCTCTCACCAGGAACCGCACACATCCGCAACTCACTATATTTCCCATCAGCTAGCCTGGTGCTCGGAACGGCACACGCTGGTTGGCTACTGGTCTGGTTACATGAGAAACGGAGATTCTAGAACTTTCAACAGATGAACCATTTGGGCGGTTCTGAATTACGACATGACACGCAACGTTGGTCCCCACGAACGCACCCAGTCTGTGTGAGCAGCGCAGGTAGAGCTAGCCCCGCCCCGCCCATGCCCCGCCCAGCAGCCTGATACATACATGATTACCTTGGCTGGAGCTGGCTGGGTGGGACAGGGAGGGAGAGGAGGGTGGAGCAGCGAGAGAGGAAGACAAGTGGGATCCCCCAGCTGAGAGCCTGGAGTCCTCACTGAGCTGACGAAGAGATTCGCAACACTGTTCTTTAGGAAGCAATTTGACTCAAAGCACTTCAGACACAGGCAGCAAAACATCGCAACAGACACATAGGCTTTATCGTTCACAGCTATTTAAAAAAAAAATTAAATAGGCACCCGATGTTCGTGTTAATGGGTCAAGGCAACGGAGGACAAAAAAAAAAATCGATCTGATTCAAATAAGTTTCTGTTATTGTGCTGTGCTCACTAAGAACCAAATCGCAAAATATTTGATATGCAGAACTAAATCCTTTCAATGTTACTTATGAACTGAAGCCAATAAATAAAATGTGGGTAGGACACAGGCAGAAAATGAGATGAAAGCCATTAAAGCTGTTTATGGTGAGTGCATCAGCTTAAGCTAAGATGGTTATGATTACAACGTGAGAGATGAGAGATATTGTGAATACGCCTTTAACAGTAAACACCATAATAGCGCCTCTTCGGTAAGATTTGGAGAACAGCCAACCTTTGATTCTAAATTTCGGTCCATGCATCGTTATGACGGTGGCCATTAAATTTGGTATACGCTATTGATTGGTACTCCCCTTCACTAGCTGCTGTAGTACGGAGCACAAAAGGTCGTGACAACCTAGCTACGCAGAGTGCGTGATTTTGAAAAGATGAATCCTGAGTTGGGGACGGGGAAGCCCTTCCAAGGACTAGTGAAAGCGAAACAGCTCCCCTCTTCATCTCTCATGCAAAAGTCCCGCTGATAAACGCCTCCTTCCGATGCTCTGCGCCGGGCTGGTTATTCGCAGCCGTCTGAGACGCGTTTCTAACTACATGCAGATTGTGCCGCGGGGGAGCACCCAGAAGGTCAGGATGCATTTGGTTCAGTTTTCGCGGGCACGAGAGCTGCAAATCTAATTACCTGCAAACGGCAGGAAAACTGACATTTCAATGTCATTTGAAGGTCCTTCATAAAGTAAATCAGATAGGTCCATGTTAAACCAGTGGTTTGTTGGGAAACGTTATATGTTGTTCCTTTAGTACGTATAATATAGTCGCATGCATGTTAACTAGATACAGCCATTAACGTTACAACGTTTTATAAAAATAACTGAATTTTGAATAAATATCAAATAATACAATAGAAAACCAGTAGTTTAAAGCTGTATAAATATACATTTGAATAGTAATAACATTTGACCTAGTCTGGCTAATGAGGCTAAATCAGGGCTGCTGTGAGCGGAGGGCCACAAACCTTCTTCTCATTGTTTGTCATTCTGTCTTTGGCTTCTTTGGCTTTCTGGATGGCTTTCAGCACCTCCACAGTGTCCAGCTCCTTTTCCGCGGTTGGAACGCAGTCCAAGCACACCTGCACCGTGCGAGACGATGGTCAACCCCTCGCGTTCCGGCCACTCGTCAATCAGATCCGAGGTACAACCCCGGCGATAAGCTCACCTCCGATGCCCTGTCCCAAAACTGAGCCAGAACCTTGGTCCGGTAATCTGGGATGATGCACAACGGGTTGCTGGTGAGGGAGAGCTTCTCCAAACATGGTAAAGTTCCTATGTGCTTAATTTCATCAAGCTGAATAGAAAGAGAAAAACAATGGTTAGGTACAGCCAAAATACCACTTTAAAAATCTATTTATGGGGTGAAAAGCTATCTATGCCCATGGATGACAGCAAATTCAACAGGTTTTACAGGTCAAAACAAGGGGGGAATATTTCATACTCCGAAAATTGCAACATTTATATATATATTTATTTACTTAGCCATATAAGGAACATTTAGCAATATCGAGCTGCATCTAGGATGTCTTCTTTGGATTTGGACTTTTTTCTTCCTGGGTAGCTGTAGCACCATACACTACTGATTTAGCTGCGGGTCTATAAACGGCACGAAAACGTCAAAAACACTGAAATTCAAAAAGAAAACAATAAGAACTTAAATAAAAGAATTTAACCACTGCCGTCACAGACCAGGCAGGCCGGCCTGTATTTGGCCCTTGGACCTACCAAACCCATTAAAAAAAAAACACAGGGAAACTGAATAAAAGCAATACCTGTGCTAATTTGTTACTGCTTAAATCCAAGTTGACGAGAGAGTAAAGCTTGTTAAGACCGGAGAGACTTTCCAGCTGATTCCCAGCCAGGTTCAGAGTCCTAATGTTTCCAAGTTTGGTGTGTACACCCTCCAGTGCTGTCAGCTTATTGTAGGATAGATCCAGGTGGATCAAGTTATACAAATGCTGAAACCACACACACACACAAAAAATCTGTTAAATTGGATCTTTTGGTTAATATTCAGGGTTTTTCTATCTTTGGTATCAATATGTATACTTTTCCTGATTTAAACTGAGTGAAATTGTGAATTCCCAACCACATTTTGCTCATTTCTTTTACACACCTCAGGCTATAGGAGAGGCCCATCCCAAGTTCAGAGCCTAAACCTTAATCAATTTAACCGCTGAAGAGCTTAATTAAATATATATTTAGCAAAATATCTTGACTCAAACACATAGATCTTGGTAATTCGGTGAAAAATCCTTTCTTTTTTACCTAGCACCACTTTAGATACCATCGTGCAGAGTGAAACACTCTGAGACCACCAAAAAGAGACCACATTTTCTTACCTGCAGATTTTCCACTAGAGTCAGGTCATTGTAGCTTAGATCGAAGAATTCAACTTTCGGTATTAATTTCTGTAAACCACAAACAGAGACATTCTTTAAATATATTCTATTAGTATATAAGCTGTGACAGAAGCAACTACAACAAGGGCTCCATTCTCTTTTTGAAAAAGGTAAGATTTACTTCAGGCTTATAAGTAGTTTACCACATAAATGGGGCTATTCTCTAGATGCTGCGCATTTGTAATGTTTTTTTTCCCCCCAATAAATGTTACACTTAGACAGTACCAGTAGATACATTATCAACGGTTCTTCACTAACAACCCCCATCTAAATATTAATGTTCATTAATGTAAAGTTTCCTGTTGACAACAATGTCCATTCACAACACACACATAAATATATACCGTATTTTTAAATGCAAATCGACTGGTTCTGATATACCAGCCCATAACAATGTTAACATAAGCCCAAACTTTCTTCAATAACTACACACCACTGCATTAATTCAAACTGAATAACGCTGTCCAAAGTAACTAATGGAAACGATAAAAGACAACAGAGCCACTCACCACTGACTCGTCAATGCAGCTTATGTCATTGTGACTCATGTCCAGGGTGGTCAGTGTCTTCCAGGTTGGGATGATGGCAGTGACCGGGCAGTCCGATGCCACGCCCTCTGCCTCCCATTGGGCCAACTCAGAAGCCTCTGGGACCAGGATATCCTGAAAATACAAAAGTGGTATTAATAGAAACTGTGGCACAATGTCTGGTGATAGGAAATTCCAGTCTTATCTTTTTAATAGCAAGTTATCCTTTTAAATAGTAACTGACCGTACCTTGGAAGTCCAGGTATCAAATTAAGGAATTCATTTAAACAATTAAGAGTTGTGGTAGATTGAAAACACATAGAATTTTACAAACCTCAAGGAATTCACTTTCCCACCCAACAACAAAGATGTTTTACATCAGTACTGTAACATACTTCTCCCCACGTGATTGGCTCAAAAATCTCCAGTACCCTACAGAAAATGACACGCCATCTCAGAAATAAAGAAATACTGTACCTTCATTAATGCCGTGGAGTAATGAATGCTCAAGGTAGCCACGCTTGACTTTAAAGAGGGCAGCCCCTTTATTTGCTTAGAATCACAGTGACTGATCTGCAAAGAAGCAGACATTTCTATGTGTAATACAGTTGAGTTTAACTGCTTTCGATGAGATCAGACACAGACAGGCTCCTACCTCAATCTGAAGGAGAGATTTGAAGACTGAAAGATCAAAAGGAAGCCGGTGCTCCTGAATATTGCTGGTGCCCACCTCTCCTCTTGTGCCAGGAATCTGGCAGCATACAAGCAAATACGCTTTTGTATTTATTAGAAAGAGACCCATTTATTAACGCCAAAACATTTACAAAATGATAAGATTTTCTTAAATCACAAACGCAATTGGGGGACACCAAATCTTTACCTTGAGATATTTGAGTCTACAGGTGAAGTCCAGTATGTGCCCAAGATCTGCCTTGGCATCTCCATTGGCACAAGTGGGCTTGGCCAGTCGCAATTGCTGGGTGATGGCATACAACTGCAGAGGACGCAGAAGGTACACCTCGCCAGCCCCAAGCAGCTGTTCACCTGAAGAGGAACATTACCGCATTGTTTAAAGAGGACTTGCGCAAAAAATTTTAAATCAGAGAAGGATGTCTGAATAATTTAATCAAAAAGATCAAGGTTGTTGTATGAAATGTTGTTTGCACCTTTGTGAAACAGCTCTTCTGCCAATGCAGCAGTGATGCCGTTTATTTCCTGTGAAGAGAATCCAAAAGAAAAATAATTAAATCTGCAGCAAAAATCAACAGCATGCTTTTACTAATTACTTTCCTTGAGTACTTACTGGCAAGTGCATTACACCAGGTTCCAAGTGACATGTAGACAGCAACTATTTGCTTAACTTTACTATTTGAACATTACATAGATCAAGGGTGGGCAACTCCCAGACCAAATATATCGCTAATTAGCAACTGATCTATGCCTGGAATACCAGGAGAGGTTATTGCCAACCAGATATATAGTTAAAATAAGTAAACTAGAATTAGAAATTGTGCTCTGACTGTTGACACTCAATCTGCACATGACTAGATACTGAGCACTGTAAATTTGAAATGATCATAGAAAGCTTAAATAAATAAATAAATAAATAAAAGACACCAGTGTAAAACATGTACTTACATACAAGTGGAAATGCAGAAACCAGGATAGAACTTTTGGAGCAGCCAATGGGAATCTCATGAGGAGAGTCTGAAGGTACACTTCTAGCTCCTTCTGTCGTTTTTCTACCAAGCTTTTGGAATTTTTACCCATAATCTTCTTAGGTGGTAGAAGGTTTTTGTCAATTTTCCTCCCTGCAGTTAACTTAGGGAAGATGTTAACAATATTAAAAGATGACCATGGTTACTTCTGAAAATAAAGTTTGTACATGCAGCACAAATTTAAAGCAAAAATCGGAGGCTTTGAGGCAGCCTAGCCAATACCTCAAAACATCAAAGTACTAAAACATCAGTTTAACGCAAACATATGATATTCACCTTCTCGTGCAGATCATGAAAATCACTGTAACGGTGTTTTATCATCCACTTATGGTCCCCAATCATCACCTCAATGATGTACACCTGAAAATAGCAAGTTTTTATTCAATAATAAGTAATTCATTAATTTTTTTAACTGCTTATCCAATTTATGGTTGTGCAGTGCCTAACCCGGTAAACTCAGGGCGTGAGGCAGGGACTTGGTACACCCAGGAAGGTATGCCAATCCATTGCAGGGTAGAAGAAAGACAGACAGGGTCAATTTTGTAATTGCCTATGCACCAAACACACTTTGGATAGGGGAAGGAAACCCAATGGAACACAGAAACCCTGGCACGGAGAGGCACCAACCCAGTGAGCCACAGTGTAAAAGGGGACTTTGGATACATTCCTTAAATCGTAAGCATGATGATCTGGTTACCCTTCTACAAAAGTCAGTTGTTAGCTGTGACAGTGACATCTTGTTCAGAAATTAATGCAAGGAAGTAGCCTTTAAATCCAATTGAGCAACCAGGAAAAACAAAGCCAACATTGTGTTGACCCCCTGCCCATTCTCTTTGAGTAAGATTTAACAACATGTCATGTACAATTAATGCTACCATAAAATTTAACAATGATCATATTACATAAATAGAAGGGATTTCACGCGTTACATATGTCTAACTGGTAGTCAATAAACAAAACATTAAACGACTCATAAGCGATCGTTCAATAAAGATTTTGTAATTCGAGATTTTATTTTGCACTACTTAGCCTTTAGCGACAACAGTATGCAAATTTAAGTTTTGGTATGTGAAAGTGGTGAGTTTAAGTATATTTATGCTAACGTTACTGCCGTTTGAAAGTCGGCTCTCGGCTGCTAATATGAAGCGATGATTCGTGGTCCGTTTTTTTTTTTCTTTGCATTCACAGTAAATACGTTAATTTCTGAAAAATATAGAACATGTGAATAAACACCTGGGCTAACTGGAACAACGTATAAAGAAGAAATTAAGTAGCGCCAACAGCTTTCTACACTTGCTAAGCTACTAACGGTTTCAAGGACGTGGCATTAGATTAAAATGCGTACGCTAACATCTCAAATAATTAGATTTGTAGTATAAAAACAAAACTAAGTTAAAGTGATCCTGAAAGTAAAAGTTGTCATTGTGTATAAGATCTTTTAGTGCCTTTTAACTGTATAACAACGTTACCAGCGACATACAGTATAGTTGTCTACTAGCTCCGATCCTACGATGCGGACTTTCCTCTGTTCATTGGCCTCGTCGGGGAACACGGTAGAATCCATCATTAGTGCCAGTTCTAAAACACGCGTTAAAATTGAATTGAGAAACGACTTGTGGATATAGAAGACATGTCAAATAAGAATACAATGTAAAAAAAAAAAAAAAAAAATCAGCTTCTCTTCACTCCATCTTTGTTTTGTAGTACAGTTGAAGACTGGTTCAATGTGGAAAAACTTTATTCACAGCATCTCTCACTGGACACGAACAGTAACGGAATTCGAAGACTTACAGCCACCAGGACCGATACCTTGTGACGTCGTCCGTAAATAATTGTGTTTTTCGTCCTAACAACGATCGTTACAATATCTTGGTGCATAAGCGAACAGAAACGATGTACACCGATCACAAGATTAATTAAACTTGTGATGTCATTACATTGTTAAATTATACCATATTTCATGGACCCCATTAGAATATTGTGGATCCCCAGGGTTTAATACAATTTAACACATACCTCATAAAATTGAATGAATCCAAAAAGAACTTCATAGTGGATAAGATTTCCCAATCTACCTATTATAATGTATTACCCTAAAAAACACGCCGCACGGTTTTTGTATTTAATTTACTTGTCTGTTTTATTAACTATGTAATTGCTAATAATAATAAAACGTTTTTTTTCTAGGAAGTGATATCCCATCGATTAGTTAAAATTTCACTAAGTCCTTGTTCCAAAATAAAACAGATAATATTGCTATTAAATCATAGAGGGTACATAATCCCACTAGGTAGCAAAATTGGGGTAAAATATGGTAAAGAAGATAAAACAGACTTTCATAGCCTAGCCTAATGCCTACCGCCAAGTAGCAGGGGAGTATTTCTTATAAAGTGTGGCTAGGCACGATACCTCCGCAACATTCAAATGCATCGGTTTGAAAAAGAGTATGCACAGTAAATGAGAAATAAGTGGGACATTCACACTCCACCCCGAAGGTTGATTGTGGGTATGTATACGATCTGGTCCGATACTCAGTAGCCCCAGGCAATAACCCTTTGGTGCGTTCATGTAGCGCAGACTTTTGAGAGTCTGTTCCGGTGGTCAGAAGTAATTTGAAACTGCTATGCGTGCATACCCTGTTGAAGTTCCCCCTCTGGGCTTGTTATGTTTATGAAGGGACATAATAATAACCTTTTTTTTCAGATTGTGCCTCGTCTCAATGTGTTTGAAACATTTGTTGGTAAATCATCCGGACTCTGTTTCAACGTGAGGTTGTCTCTTGTCCTAATGCCATCTTTTATTGGAACAGACATGTAGATGGCATCAACTGGGATTGAGTGTGGGCACTGCCTCAGAATTATTATTTTTTACAATAAAGTTAAAGAAGTGTCTTATAAAATGATACATCGATATTATCCTACAAAGTATTTTGTACAAAGGTTTATTTCAGATGACTTTGATGTAAACTGCATTTGTGGTCTCCAAACTGAAGATTTATCTAATCTGTTTTGGTATTGTGAGTATAAAAAGAATCCCTGGAAAAACGTTTTAAGTATTTTATATGATATGATTCCTGATATCTCTTTGAAATATGAAAGTATTATTCTTGGTTTTATACATTATGAGAGAGAAGACTCGGATGTTTTTTTTTATTTAATCAATCTTATTATGTTTTTGGCTAAATATTTTATACACAAGTGCAAGTTTAGTAAGAGTAAGCCTCTCTTTAACCTTTTTGTTGAAGATTTAAAACTATATTTACATCTGATTTCTGATTCTTCTAATAAGAAAGCTGTGAAAACTCTAACTCTTTTCAAAAGGTACATTGTGTTCTTGCTCCCTGGTATACAATATACTGTTATTTTGTATTTGGTTGTATGTTTAATAAATAAAATAAAATAAAATAAAATAAAAATAAAAACCCTGTTAAAGTTCAGCAATATACATGACCACTGCCGGATCTGACAACTAGAGATGGGTGGATCGATCTAACGTATAAATACTTCCGATCCTGACGTTTCATTTTTGAGAATCGACCTTCACATAAAAAATCGATACCGGGTGCTTTCTTTAGCCTGTTTAAAAATATATATTTTTAAATTAAACTAAATGAGTATCAGATATTGAAAAGTGAAAATAAAATAACACGTAGCACATGTTGTTTAGGACAGGAACTACTTCTCCTTCCGTCCTCTCCCTCTGCTCCTCATATGCGCTATACACAGGCACTTCACATTAACTAGAGTGAGCGTCTGCCTTCATGGCCGAAAGAAAACGAAGCAGAGTTTGGAGTCATTTAACTCCAATAAACAGCAATGAAGCAAAATGTGACATATGTCAAAAGTGTGTTAGATGTTGAGGCCACAAACATTCTAAAACACATAAAAATCAGTCACACACGACAGTATGACTAATTGCAGCCGAGTCGATTAGAGGAGGAGAATCCAGACAAATACCGCCACGTCTAGTGACAGATTGAGGCAGACTTCTAATCTGGGCATGTTATCAGCTTTGTCAGATTTCTATCTGTATTTTAAAATGCGTCTGACTACGTAACCGTTGAAGTGATGAGAAGAATAACATCTGAAAAGGGTAATAATATAATTGAACATGTGTTTTATAATTGCTGTTATGAAATAGAAAACCAAAAGAGAAGTATGATCATTGGTAGTTTATTTAATACTAATGCTAAGGCTTTCAAATATAAAATGCCCGCATTTACCAATTTTTTTACTGTAGATTTCTCCTTTTTATGTACATAAGAAGACTTTTAAAAGTATCGGGATACTAGCCTTGGTATTACTTGGTATCGGATCGACTAACAACATATATTAAGCACAAACCAGACCCTAAAAGCGGATATGCGCTGTAGAAGACCCGTCGTCAAAACAATGGAAGAGCGCTACCCAGTGCAAGAGGAACTTGGCGAACTCGATACAGTATCAGTGAACAGGACAGCGCCACCTGGCTGGCTCTGTGAATGACACTGAAAACAGGTTCGATCAGTACTAAAACTTTTAAATATATATATTTTGCAGAAACACATTCATAATAAAACCTTATGTAGAGAGGCTGTATGAATTACTGGTCAGCAATATACCTTGTCTATACATACCTCTTTGTAAAATATCATGTCATACATACATTTGGGAAGTAGATATAAATTATCTAAATAAACAGCAATATATTAACTTCCATTCAACAAACGCCATCATAGTGTATCCGTCTGCTCCACTCAAAAATCTGTCAAAGCAGTCCGAGAGTGGTTTCTGCTTAGACCCCGTCTGGCGACGAAAAGGCAACGTGAACGCGCAATATATTTTGATATCGATCTGTCTAGATCGATTTGGAGCATGCGTATATTTCTTCAATCTAAATCAGTGTTACGCCACAGCCGAAGTAAAATATTGTATAAACACTGGCAAATGGCAGGGGAAGAAAAATATCACAGTTTGTAAACAGAAACTGTGATCTGTATTTGCTCTATCATTTAGAAATTGAGAAATTGAACCTTTAGCTACACAAAACTGTGAAACGCAAGAGCATTCGAAGCTATTGTCGACCAGCACAGGAGACAACCAAATAATTTAGTTGTGTACTCTGTATAGCGAAACAAATTGCTCACTGTGACGCAAAGAGTACTCTTCCGAGCTATGAAAAAGGGGGAGTTGAAAACCGCAAAAGCCTCTATATTTAGGTATGAGGACCCCGCAGTTACTTTCTAGCATGTAGCTAAATTCTTATTAAAATTTGATAAAATAAAGTTTATGTTGTTACTCTTTTATTTAATTAAAGAAAAACAATACCAGACCAGCAGGTATATTTACTTTAAATATGTTGTGATGCCATAACCCTAACCCTAAAATCCCATGTAAGAGACATTTTAATTGCATATATTTATTGACGCATACCATATAATTTTTTTTTTAAAGCGGTTAAGAAACGAAGATGAATCAAATCTATTTGCTCTTTGAATCAGAATTATGTAAAGCAATTTGCTCGGCTTAGAATGGTACAGTTACGCCAATAAATACAGCTTGACACTTAGCGAGGTAATTCAGGTTAAGTACCTCTTTCAAGCCTTCAAAGATACAATAGCAGAGACCCTTCCGGCATTTCGACCAGACTTCAAATCGAATACTTTAGCCACACTATCATTCGCCGTTTAAATTAGTTAGTAAGTAAATAATTAGCTATATTTTTAAAAGATTGTATCTTGCAGTGCTTGTACTAATATTATCAATGACATTTATCATATTGGGAGGCCACGGGTTAATTCAGTCATTTTGGGGAGTAGCTTGTTAGTAAACCGATAACGTATAGCAAACACTTTACAGACCCAATGTACAATATATGTTTTTTTAAACTTTAAAATGCATATTATTATCGGTTGTGTGTTGTTTGAAATGCTTGCATCGGCTAATGTAATTACTTTTTTAAAAACATGCCTTTCTGTTATTCAAAAAAGTATGACTATACATGCTACCTGGTAAGATAAAAAGTTTCAAGTGTTTCGCGTGAATGTAACATTAGGCAACGGGTTTTAATGGAGAGCTCTTCTCTAAGTCCAAAAAAGAACAGGTTGGTCCATTACAAAACTGGGTTTATTGAGGCCATGTTTATTTCATTCTCAGGATTTTTAAAAAAAAAATGTATGCTTACACTATGGAAAATAAAATAAAAATTAGACGTGATCTGTGTATTAGGCATCTATCTGAAGTGTTTACTATTTAGTTTATCTGCAATGTTAGCCATGGACTACAATACTAAACACCCCCATGTTTCCAACAACGATTCGAACGCTCCGACTCTATATATGATGAAGTACGGTCCGCTGTTTGTAATTGTTAACTGTCACCTCTCGGAACGTGCTTAGATACATAAAATACATATGCATTTTAATTACAGATATCTAAAATAGCATAGAAGAGCAATCAAACTTACATTGACGTAAAACATTATCGTAGTGTTTGATTCCAGAAGTTACAGAGAAAGGGGAAATAATCAGCGGTGATACAGGCGTAAGAGCCATCCGTGAGCGAGTCAAACTGCCTGTGCGACAGGAGGCACTCCACCAGGCTATGTACTACCGAAAGCCCGTAGTAAAGAAAAAAACGGAAAAAATTGTGAAAAGGTAGACTACTCTGGGTATTCGTGTGGTCAATCACGAAAGACGAAACCCTCGAAAAGGGAAATCAATTCTGTTTCCCCCCACAGCTGTCTGCAGCTGGGAAGATTATGTGAATGAACAAAGACACCAGGTAGCTAGAGCTCGCTAGCTAATGTTACACGAAGAAGACATGTGTGGGAAGGGCTTGATGTACCAATGGCGAGACTACGGCAACAGACCTGTCTGTAATGACAAGCTCAAGGATGACTCAAGGAGAGGGAACAGTAAGCATAGATGGCCCAACTGTGGAAGAAAGCAAGGATATCGAGGGAAAAGAGGTAGCGCGCACGGGCATTACCTCCCCTACGGAAGGCAGAATCGACCAGAGCACCGGACATCGATGTCATTGCGCCCTGTTAACATTCAAGGCAACAGGGCACCGGGTATGAGAGCACCGAGAAACACCAACCAATTCCTAATGCACGAGAAATACCAGATGATGCATATGCGGTCAGATTCAGTTGGCACAGACAGTGGATCGGATTGTGAAATGGACTTTACGGACATGGATTCTTATCTCGGGATGTTGGAGAATGCCAGAGGCGGGCTTATGGACGGTCCTAATCTGTCGCCATCACCCTCCACCAGGTTTTGCACTCGACAGTTGGCAAGGCACCAGCAATATTCGTTCTTTAGTTTCAGCGAGGTTCAGCAGGAAGAAAGTATGCAGTACTTTCCCTCGGAAGACGATGTAATGCAAAGCGAAGATTTCATGCAAAAAGACTTCATTGAGTTCTGCAATACGATGACATCAGTAGCACCATACCAAGTGTAGTGTAAAGTGTTCTGATAGTGAGACAGCGTTAAAAATGCTTTGTTTTCAGCAAAACTTTAATTGGAATATTATTACAGACCAGCAGGTACTGACTGCATTAAAGATGATGTTTTTATTGTTCGACGCATACCGTGTTTTGTTTGTCGTGTTATTGAGAGGAGATGGGCGTGTTAAGTGGGAGTGAGACCAGCCAACCAATCATACTCATGAAATGATTTGCTTCGACGCAACTACACCATTGTTCCATATTGTCATTGTAAATACTTTATTCGTTTTGGAAAATAAACGTAATACAAACTGGGTAATGATCTTGGTTTATTTTGTGTTTGTTTCACAAACCGTTGTTACTCAATTATTTTATAATCCACACTAACTTCTGATTAAAAGTTTTAAGGATAATAATAAAAATATTTTTTTTGTAATAATATAAGTTTAATTTCAAGTTCCAGCTCTCCCAACAGAATCCAGAAACGGTTATAGAACGGTGTGTGGCAGCCGGACACACTTATGCAAATTAGGGTTTAAGCATACATAACTTAAACTTGCCTCAATATTTATACCAGAAATAAAGTTTTAAACCATGAATAAGCCTGGATATTAATAAATATGGTCCTCTCACAAACCTAATAAAATAAGTTTCTATTAAGCTCATAGTTATGACTTCTGGCCTGGGACCGGGAAAGAGGAAAATACGCTTGCGCACCTTTAAAGTAAAAAAAAAAAAAAAATCTTAAAGCTACTTATAGTCAAGTGCCAACTTGTTAAAGTGAAGCAATCGGGGATTAAATATGTGGAGTAGCGTAATCGAAAATCTCATTATTCGTTGCTCCATGATAGCATTCATTGATTCTATTCCATTAAAATAAACATTTGCGGTGCTTTATATGTGAAGAATGCAAGAAAAGAAAATGAAATAACGTACTAGATTTTATTCTGATAAACGCAATCACAGTATAGAATACCTATACTTTTTTATTTTATTCAGAGGCATACCTTTCAGTGGTCTGCAATCAATCTTCACCAATTTTAGATTAGGACTGGCGTATTTTTGTACGGAAAACATTTGTTCCTTCTTTATGTATTTGGGCCAACACGTTAACCAATCCCATGTGATCCAACGTGCTTCACAATTTGGCTAATGTGTTCCATGAAAAAGGTTGTAGAACGAACGTAACTATCCAGTTTTATTTGTGCATTATTTCAGTCAGTTTATAGGGGCCCGAGCTCTCCGAGTTCTTGTGCGTTTTTATTTTGTCACACTACTCCTTCAATGCGGTGAATTGTTTAGAACTGTGCACAGTGCGTCAGTGCTTCGGGGCACTGACATCATTCAATAGTCAGTTATTGGTTGGAACGGTAACAGGAAATCGAAATGGTAGAATTGTTGGAATCCGTATAACTTTGACCAACTATGCATAATTTGAAGAAAAATACCCATTTGAAAGTCATGAAGTTTGTCCGTGTTTAGATTGTGGTGTGTTAAAAACAATTATAATTTGATAGTTTTAATTTCTGTTAAACTCTCATGGTTTAACATGTGTAGCATACAAGGCCAAAATAGGGAAACAAATGACACAATACAAAATCACATAGAAAGCTGCCAAATATCAAGAGCCAAAATGCGACATACCATTACGCTAAACATATTTGCTGCAGTCTTAAAATTTATATTAAAAAGATTTACTACAATTTAGTAACAGGAGCCCGACAGGCTTTGGTTTACATGTCGCCTCCTTCATCAGAAAAACTGCTGAACAAGGTTTCTAATAAGGGATTAATTTATCAACACGGCTGGTTTGCGCTGCTGTAATTTACTAGACTAGATTAGCCAAGCGCAGCCATCACTGTATAAGTATAGAAGTTTGGGCATCTTTACGACATCAATCGGGAAATTCTGCCGCCCACAACAGAATGTATTAAACTTTTGAAGATTTTACTGTCTGATAATGTTCAGGGATTTATGTTGTACCATTTTAGTTCCTCTTTTGACAGACAGAATTCTGGGTCATATCCGTTCAGCGTTGCTTTACTGCAAGTGCAATGCAACGGTATTTAGGTTTTCCAAACGGGAGCAACTATTACTGAATGCCCCCCAAAATGATTATGCATGCAAGAACGTTAATTATTGCACTGATGTGTTTTATGCGCGCGGTAAAACATACGGCTATGGGCAAAAATGTACACTTTACCTTTAATTGGAATAGCTACTTTGGAGAGGACTGTGCTCAGGCACAGCAAGTGGGAGGGGGAAGGGAAGAGCATTGTGGGGGATGGGGCACATTTTTAGACTCTTCCTCTATAATGCACTGTTTTTCGCAATTACACACACTGGATCGACCTTGGAAGAGAAAATTTTTAACAGGCCATTAGATTAAAATAAATTCCTAAAAAAGATTCCACCAGTAAAGACTGGGTTCTCTTTTTGGGTATCGTTTTAAGAAATACTACTTGTCAGCACAATGTAACATCACAACAATTAAAACGTGCTGTGGGGTAAAACGAAAATTACTGATAGGCAGGAAATAGTGGGTGTAGAGGTTTTTCTCCGCCACCATGCTTTATCAGTTATCTGTTGATAGGCCCCCATTCTCACTATAAGCACAGTAGAAGCCTAAGCAGGATTATACACAGCCTTAATGATTTAAAGGGAAGGTTCAGCAATCCAAATAAAGTGTCCCCCCCTCTCTTGTGCGCTCAGACACACACACACACACACACACACAC
>JAOYSI010000024.1:266943-282543 GCA_025775065.1 Hiodon alosoides | reverse complement strand
ACACACACACACACACAAGCAAGCTGTAACAGCAACTGTTAGGCCCCTCCTACACATACCCAACAGCCAGGCTGTCATGAGTCTAGAAGGCAAATGTGGGGCAGTTGATGACATCCTCCATAATCGGGGTGGCTCCAATGTGCTGACCCCAGTGTAATTTGAGCTCTTAGTTCAATTTGAACTGCCTAGGACGGATAAATTCACAAACAAGTTGAACTGCGGAGATGTGTGAGGGGAGGGGTGGGGGGTAGGTGTGGAATGGGTCAACCTACAAGTCGGCATGCATGGAAAAGTACAGTGGACTGTTTGTTTTCAACTTAAGTATGTATGTGTTATATAACACTAGCAGAAAACTAGTGCTAATGAACCTCTGTTGCTGTGGGTTTTTCAGATTTCTTGCTTTTCCATCTTTGGGTAACAAAATGATTACTGTACTAAATTGGCATGATTAAAATAAATGCTAAAATAAATAAGTTAGCAATTGTTGTGCAGGAATCAATGAAAAGCATAAACTAAGAAAACAACAAAAGATACGTGGAAAGAAAACAACAGTGACAACGTGACAAACCCCACACTTTTTAAGTAAATAAGTCAATTTCTAGCTAGCACCTACACTTATAGTGAAACTTTAGGGTGTGTAATCCCCAGTCATTCCAAAGGGGTGGTTTGGAGTAACAACGTTTATACAATAATCACATGACTATTGTCTGGCCTAAAGGGCTTACTCCACCCATTCTTTTTTCACACTGGGTTTGAAATTTCAGTTTAAAACTCTGATAAATATTTGATTATATAGAACGAGGCTAACCTGACTTTATTTCTCTTCTTCTGGTTATGTCTGGGTGTGTGTATTCTGTGTGATTGTGCGCCATGGTTGGGGGGTGGGTGGTGGGCATTATTCTGATAGAAGGCCAGACCTGCCCTTCCCATTCACATGACTCTCTCAGTCCTCAGTCCTTAGTAACAGGTAACTATGTGGACTCTGGCAGTGAGCTGAATTCAACAATCCAAAGAGTCTTTCAAGCCAGCGCATACCATTGTTCCCATGTCTAAAAGAATTCCTCCCCTACTTCCTAAACACATTTCCTCACATACACTTAGCAGAAAAAAATGCAATGGAATACAGGGCAGAGTTAACTTTGAATGTTGTGCTTTTAAGAATAGTTCGTTCTATTTCCCAGATACGACTTTAGTTTTGTTTGTCAAATTTATTTAAACGGTTAGGGAGGTGTCAAAAATGTCTAGTTGCAAGTTATTTTTTTTAACAATTTCTTCGATAAATGTTAGATTTTACTTTCAATTGGTACTCAACAGTAAAACAAGTCAAAACGGAATAATATAAAACTGTCGAAACAAAATTTTACAAATTCAACTTAATATTTTCAATATTAATATTCTTGAAGCAAAGCGAAATGTTATATGAATAGCAACATAGGTAAACGTGTTTTTCACTGTTAACCGACAATGAAATCTTTGTATTAAAAAACCCGTCAACTAGTCTGTACTAGCCCACTCACTGGTGTTAGTGTGGTAATTTCTGCTTCGTGTTTTCGCATGCAGAGAAACCGCATAGCGAAGCGGCTGACAGATGAACTGTACGAAACGTCATTGGTAGGCCGGCAGTTGTCTCCATCTTGCAGACGCTCAACCACCCAACATACGGCTATAAAGTCAGCCGGGGTGAAATATGAAACGGAATCCTGTTTACAACTGCCATGAAAGGGAAAAAGGAAAGAACCAAGCACAGCTTTCAACCCTCTACTCCCTGCCGCTCTGCGCAACCTCAGATGTCACGTTCACCAGTATCTGCACTCCGCCAGCCTCCAATGTTGATTTCGTCAAGTAAGCTTGACTGATTTTTACAATATCCCATTGTCCATATAAGTTCTCTATTTATATGAACGCCAGCCCAAGTTTCTCGGATAATATTAGTTAACTGCGCTCTGGTAGTGGTACATCTGGGGAAATAATCTTAAAATGAATTCATAGAAAATTACGGTTTTGTGTTGATCATTAGGGAAATATTTAAAAAAACGTCTATTTACTTATGACACGTCAAATGAATGGAATTGAAAATGACCACTGTTCCTAGATAAGAACCTCAGGCCCTAAAGCAAACAATTCCAATATTTTATTTCCATGTTCTGAGGCAAGGTCAGATACCCAGCAGTATATCTAGACTACGTGTGACAGGACGACAAAACAAGTTCGCCCAGAAAACCTGTTGGTACAGCACTTGGGTTACTTGCTTACACAAATTGTGGTTACTTCAGCAGCAAACAATGGTGTATGTAGAAAGTAACCAAAGTAGATCTCATAATAATGGATGTCAGCTTACAGGCATTAAATGTTAATGTAAATATATGATAAACCAACAGACAAAAGGGCCTTTAAGCCAGCTTTTGCAAATATCTATAGCATTAATTATGCTTGTGCACAATGTAATGTCAATCTTGTAGTTATGTTAAACAACTTTGGACTTCAGTGACAAAGTTAAAAATAAACAATGGCAAATAATCTGCTTTGAAGAATAATCGTTGGACGTAGATCAGTAATTTATCAGAATGGTATTAACATTCATACAGAAATGTGGTAAAAATAGCCTGCACCAACTAAATAGGTGCATGGTTAGCTACTTGGTACAATACTTGGTTTTAGCAAACCCTGGTGGTGGAAAACGTGAAGTTCCTTAAAATAATTTCTTATAAGCAGAAGCAAAATACCGCATTTATTCCTCAACAGTTATTGCAATACAAACATTTTAAATTGTCTATAGATTATATACAGACAAATCTGGAGACTTTATATAGTTCCA
Organism: Hiodon alosoides; assembly: GCA_025775065.1. Classification (NCBI taxonomy): domain Eukaryota; kingdom Metazoa; phylum Chordata; class Actinopteri; order Hiodontiformes; family Hiodontidae; genus Hiodon; species Hiodon alosoides. The sequence continues at coordinate 279,728 of JAOYSI010000024.1, read as the reverse complement.
GTTTTTCCACCAATTAACAAAATCTGGAGTAAACTGTCCATCAAGTTGGTTTGAGTCAGGAAATTATAAAATGAAGAGGGAAGCACAGCCTGTGGTTTAGTTCAGCTTTTCAGAGAAATCTTCACTCTCCGCCTTGCATCTTTGTGCTTCTTCCTATATTCCTAGAAGTAAAAAAAAAACACACACACTCACATTAACTTCTGCTTTCTGTGGAAAGTCAAATCTTAAGTTCACATAATCCTTTAAACTTGTTTAAAATTGAAATCCTTAGATGAAGAGTTGTGTTTATTTTATGGTGTTGGTGGTGGGTGGAGGGGTCTCCTCCAAACATAAACAAGCGTTACCTCAATTAAGGATGAACGGTTCTCCTCCCAGTGTCCCCTCTGAGCCTCCAGTTTTTCTAATCGACAGAACATTTTGGGCCCATCTGAAAAAAATAAAGCAATATCATCCCCCTCGCAATTCCTGAATTTTCCCCATGGAAAATCTGCACATTTATATCTGTAGGCATAATAAACATATAATCTGGTCTGAAAGCAAATTGGAAAAATCTAAAAATATTGATAAATCTAAAAATATAAGCCATTGTATACAATGACATGCATGTTGTTATATACAGTGGAAGCAGTACCGTAAACATATTTCAATAATCATATTGCTAAAATATATCAAGAGCAAGAATTAAAGCCATCTTTACTCCCTTCAAATACATCATTATTTATGGTATTTATACAGTAGACCTAACCTAAGTCACAAAATGTAGAGATAAAAAAAAATAAAAAAATAAAAAAATAAAAAAATAACTATTCCCCAAAAATACACCTTCTGACAGAACAAATAACTGCCACACATACCTTTCAACCTTTCATCATCTTTAAAGAAAAAGAAAAACGTCTTCTTTGCTTGCATCGGTTCCCTAACACAAGAAGAAAAAAAAGGTACAGGTGAGAATCTTCCGGCAAAGCACCTGGAATTCAGCTTAGTTGGGACACAGAAAACAGTATTACTCTGCAACACTGGTGTTTGTTGTCTCATCTTCAGTCTTCTCTTTTGACTCCTCCTCTTCCTCCTCAGAACTGCTGTCACGGAAGCGGTGATCCACTTGCCACGAGACCTTTGCCCCTTTCAGAGTCTCAAACTTGTAGTCCTCTGAAACGGAAGAACCTTTAAAAACACTGCACCTTACCTTCAGAGCAGTCTTTCCACAATAAAATCATAAGCTGCTGTGTAAGGATGGATGAAAAACCATGGCAAGAAAAAAGGTTACGATCCTGTAAATTATGACCCCGCCCCCCGGCAAAGTAAAACTGGACTTATGTGGGAAAGCAGTGCTTGAGACTGGCCATTAAATATTAGATCACAACAATCATTGCTGAGCGGCTCACAGTATAAATATCCAAGGAAAAACCACAAAAACCACGTTAATCATATCTGCAAAACGCTAGCATTATCATTATTTTTGGCTTTGATACCAATTAGAAGTTATCAAAAGGTGGACTACTGTATAATAAGCAATACTATAATTTAAGTCTTTGTCCTCACATAATATTTCTACGAATTTCTCCATGACATAGTAACAACTAGGCAATTTAAGTTCATACAATAATAAACGTAAAAAAAAAGTATTTATTTTGGGTGGACAGACCAACGACAAAGCATTAAGAGAGGAAAAATTAAATGAACCTTTCACAGTGCTATCCTTGTCTGCACCATCATTAAAAAATGAGAACTTGAAGCCTGTAGACTCCTCTTCCATATCCTGAACATTCGACGTCAAGGAGAGCTGCATCGCGGCGTCTGCCTCTCCGTCACTGGATCCTATCGCCTCCTTCTCCTCGTCCCACGTGGAAGCATGCCCGTCTTCGCCACCTCCCTTCGAGGAGCTGAACACATCCTTCAGGTTCTCCGCCACATTGTAGTAGATGTCCTTGGACACCTCCGGGAGCTTCTCCGTCGCCTCACGTTTCTTGCGCCTGGCAGCCTTGCTGCAGGGAGGAATTTCAGTTACCGCCCATAAAGATACCTGCCCCCGAGAGGAAAGTCCTGGGCCTGGCCCTTGGGACGGCGGGCTTCAGCCTTCTCCCTCCTATCTCTGGGTCTAAGGCCAGCAGCACTGAACTGCCCCACATACCTTTCTTTGGTGGGCTCTTCGCTCTTCGTCTCAAAGGCTGCATGGTCTTCTCGAGTGGGATCATAGTGCAAGGCAGAGATATCTCTTTAGGGGGGAGAAAATATCAAAGATTAGCGAATGAAATTCCCACAAATCTTTTACAGCAACATTTAAGGCAAGAAAGCTTTTGTGTGGTTGTGCAACATAAGACGATGATTAAAAGTAAACCTTACTTGAAGGTCTTGCCCTTTGCCTTTTCCTTGCTGGTCTCAGCAGTTTGAATGTTGACATGCAGTAGGCTTTGTAAGATGTCAAGATTCTTCTTTTTTTCCTCTTCCAGTTGTACCTCAACACCATCGTGAGATTTCTCCTCTGTAACTGAAAATTGAGGATCAAACCTTTGTCAAAAATAAAGACATACTGGGATTTGAAAGCAATTTTACATGATGCAACCAATTGGACAATATTTTCCTTAACATGCATGCACAACTTTGCAAACATTTGAATGGTTCACTTGAACCATGAATCCATCAACATTGTCATCCAGCGCACACGCCTTATTATTGATATTGTCAATGTTAAAAGTGTAAGACTCTCGACATTTGTTCAAATTTAAAGTTTAAACGCTCCAAAGATTCCCCCCCCCCCGACATAAAGGAAGTAGAGTAAGCACAGATTTTCAGGAGTTAATTTGTTCTTTCTATAGCCTGACCTGTAGCCTCTGCCACATCATTGTTTTCCAGAAATCGTGAATCCATACGGAATCTTTCATCGGTTCCATATCTCGCCTGCAACTGCATGAGCTGCAGGGTAAACAAGTAAAACAAAACAGAAAGGGTAAAAACTATTGCCATTGGATGGAAAATAAATGTACGATATGCATTTCTCCTATACGTCAAGTCTAAACACAGCCAGCCAGCCACTCTTTACCTTCTGTCCAGCTTTACCCTCAAACTGGGGCTTAATCTGGAATCGATCCCCATCCTCATCCTCATCCTCATCGCTGTTGAACAGTTCACTCCCTTTGTGCTTCTGAACTTCCTGTGAATACATAATATTTCAAATATGAACGACCAAACTATATAATACATTGCTCTGCAAGAAGTGTACCGCAGTAGTAACTTGGTTGAACAACACAGCATGGTTTCATCAAAACAGGGAAAAAAAGCATGCATTTATACAGCTGGCTCACACCTGCCAGAAGAGATTTAAGTGTGAAAACCTAATTAAACCATTAAAAGCAAGATCCGGAACAGCAGCCTCCTTCCACTCAACATTCCGATGTTCAACCCAGACATCAAGAACAGATACCAGCTTCTACCAACCTTCACCGCGACGTCTAGTTTGGAGCTCGTCCCAGGTTCGTCTTCACTGGAGCCGTCCTCAGATGAATCGGAGCTGTCCTTAAACAGGCTCTTGGTCTGGGTGCTAGGCGCTTTTACGGTGCTTGAGTCCGCTTCCTCCTCGCTCCCGTCATCAGACTCAAACACGATGTGTTTCCCCACACTGGGTACCGGCGTGTCCTTATAAAGATGACCCAAAGGATATGACGTTAACGCTACATGCCGCTTGAAGCTCCCAAGCCTTCAGATAAAGACAGCTGAGATGTCCAAGAACAACGGGACCAGCACAACTCACCACTTTGGACAGAGCCCCTTGAATGAGCTTCTTCTGCTGCTCCGCCTCCTTCTGCCTAAGCTCCAGAGCGGCCAAGCGCTTCTGGTTGTCCGCCTGTCGTTTCTGAACTTCCGCCACGCGGCCAGCGCTCTGGGACGGCTTCTTTAACGACACGGCGCTCTCCGGCAAACGTCCGATGGCAGTTGCCACGGCATCCCCGCCAGCTTCCTCACCGCTCTCCGACTCTGACTCACTGGTCGAGCTGCCTACACTGTTCATACTCTCTGAAGTGTTGGGCTGAGAGCCACGTTTGGGAGTACACCGTTCTGTCCTCCCTACAATTTTAGTCCGCGACTTGTGTTCATTGGCTGACACCTCCATTTCCTCATCAGAGCTCCTTGGGCCCGAGTAGGTTTTCACCATGACATCTCTGCTGGCTGCCACCTTTACCGTTTCATTTTCAGAAGGAATAGGCTTTAACCCTTTAAATGACGGGGGTTTGGCTCCGACTGCATTTCTCTCATCCTCTGTGGCCGGAGAGCTTGCCGAGATTGTGCGGTTGTCCGATTCACCGCTTAGACAATCCACAGAACCCGATTCGGCGCTGTGCGCGACGCCTGAGAGAGTCTTGGTTCCCTTGAACTCTGGCAGATTCAGGGACGGAGTCTTTTCCTTTGTCTTCTTCTTCCTTCTCCCACTGCTTTCATCATTACTACTGCTGTCCTCAAAAAGGGCTGCCAAGATCTCCTCCGGGGTGTTGCCCTTTTTTGCCGGAAGTGCCACAGGGGCCTTCCTTTTCTTAGGGGGCGGCAAAACTTCTGACAGTTGACCGGAGACACCTTGTGAGTCAGACGCCTGGGAAACCCCGTTATCCTCGCCAGCGCTGTCCGAGTGTTCCTTCGAAAGTTTCTCCAAGTCTGCCAGCGAAAGATCTAATCGGTAACAGTTGCCCATCATGGCTTCATACTCAGAATCTACACTCCCGTCCGAATCTTCATCATTGCCACTAGAGTCTGAGACAGGGGTTAAATGCTCTCTTAGGACTTTCTTGCTTGCCTTAAATTCTCTTGTAGCAGATTCAGATTTGCGTTCCTTTAAACACAGCGCAGGGGTGTCTGTCTGAGCATTTTCAGAGGCCTTCTGCTCTGAAGCCGTTTTAAGCCGAGTTAGAATTTCATCAGTATCTGCGGAGTCGTACTCCTGTTCGTCATCAGAACCCTCAAAGCTGTTTGTAGCGCAGTCACTTTTTTTGCCGTTGGTCCTCCGGGCCTGGAACACACTGGGCATCGCAAGGAAGTCGCACCCGACCACTTCCAGGTCATGCTCTTCTTCTGCACTTGCATCCTTGTTTTGTGTTTTTTCCAAAGCTTCCAGCACCTTGATCTCCTCATCTGTGTCACATTCTCCGTCAGAAACCCTCAGAGACCGCTGTGGCTTCTTCAGAGCAGAGGCCTGCATTTTGTCCTTCAAAGAACCATTTTCCCCAGTCACGTTTGGAACGTTGTGGTTGGCCTTGGAACGAGCACTTAAAGGGACACCGGAGTCCTCGGTGTCAGGATAGGAGTTGGTGATGGCTTTGGACAACGAGCCCTTCCTGACTTTGGCGGGATGCAGTTTTCGAGAGGGGAACTCTCCTCTTCTTTTCCGGCTGATTTCATCATCGCCACCCTGTATTTCCCATGTAAGTTGGGACACTGGGGTAGAGGTTGTAACTTCAGATGATTCCAGTTTCTTAATGTTGTGACTGTGTTTTGAAGGATCATATTTAAAAGCGTAATAATCGATTAAGGTAAAAATACTACAATTTTTTCCCAGACATTTAAGCATTTTACACAAATTCAAACATGGACCAAAATCTCAGACATGCGCCCTAACCACATTTTCAGACATACACACACTGGAAATCTGTACTGGCTCCCATGATTAGTAAAATTTGCAAGAATTAATTCAGCCCCTCGCGAGTGAAAAATTAGTTTTAGAAATTAATAATGATTTATATCCAAAATTTCCATATTTTTAATGAATAATTCTGATTAAGTTGATTTAAAAAGTCAGCTTCATGTTATTTGTTCACCCACAATTCTCACTTGTTGCCCATGGCAACTGTTAATATTGAGTCCTGCTGTTCGACATACTACACTTTAATGAGGATTTGTTTAGCAGAAGAAATGTGGTAGCTTCGTCCTAACCCATTACACAGACATTTTATGCATGCCAGTAACTTTTCCACATCAGTGCTTTTAATCATCTCGGTTGGAAATTACATGGTCAGGGACGGCGCCCTCAACCCAATGGCCGGTGAATACAAAAGGATATCTTGTTCTTGCCTTGACCTCGGAGATGCAGGACAGGGAGAACTCTCCCAAATTTGCTCACAACCCAATCCTGTCAAATAAAATTTTAAATCAAAAAGAAGCGGATTCAGGGAAACGTTAACACTTTCAAATACAATAATTGACAAAATTGACCAGAAAAAGGTTCTCGCTAACTCAGCTAAAAATCTAAATTACATTTCCTAATGATTTTCCCCCCAGCTCTGTTCCCTCCAAAAGCACAAAATAACCACATCAGAAATAATTGCTTGAGACAAACTGAAGTCTCATTTTTTCCAGGAGGTCATATTAGAATATTATTATTTTCACACACTGTGATGTTTAAATAAACCCTCTTAAATGAGAAAAAATATTTTAAATAAATACACTTAAATTACAAGTCATTTCACCACTTTTCCCAGAAGCACTTTACAGTAATTTAAAATTCATATTGTTAATGTGGTTTCCAACAACAGACTCATTGGCAAAGAATGAATTCAGATTATTTTACCAGAAGGAAGAAACACATCCAACAATGATTTGTCAATGCCAATATTGTGTTTTCTTTAAATGCAGGAAAATTATTTTTTTAACAGGGAAAATCGACTAAACTTTACCCGGTTTCATTTTATTATTATTATTATTATTATTATTATTAGGAATCAGCAATTATTTACTTATCATCGTTCCTTTTTTAGTTTTGGAGAAAACATGCTGTTGAAAAGGCCAGATTAATGAACCATAAACGATAACCCATGTAAACAAAAACAGTCTGTCTAGATTCCAGATTAACAAAGATACCCAATTCATTGCAGATTGGCTTTCTTCCAAGAAAAATATAAATCACATGACACACAGACAAAATTAAACTGCCTCTGCATCCATCAGAACCCCCTGAGCACCGTCACTGCAGCTGCAGTGGTGGTACACCAACAGATTTTCCAGCTAACACTTACACTTTAAACAACCAAACAAATACCTTATGGCCTGGAATCTCTGTTCCCGGAACAGCAGCTTTCATGTGGAAGTTCTCCACTCCAGCATTCTTGAACGACTCCACTAAACTTTCTTTGGGGTCCGTTCTCAGATCCGGAGTCTTCTCTGCGGCTTGTTGTTGCCGCTCTAGAGCCAGTCTAGAGAAAATAATACAGCACCAAATAATATACGTATTACTTTCACTCACTGCTTGCACTTGTGTGTGTGGTTGAGTGACAATAAAGGGATTTGCCCTTACTCTACAACAGGGGATTCAGTGCAAATCTGGACAAAATGTTCTAATGACATACCTGTGTAAAAAGCTTTCCTTGGCCATTTCAATCTGTAATGTTCCACCTTTCCATTTCGACTTATTTAATACAGTCAAACCTGAGAGGGAAATTCAGTTTGAGATACTTTTCATAAAGCATGCTTTTCTCTCTATTCAAACAACGAAAGATAATCCAGACTTACATTTTCTAAAATCTGCGTCCAGAATGTTTATGTTGATATACGCAAATACCTTGAACGGGGTTCCTAAAGAAAACAATCAATAAATAAAAACAAATTTACTAACCGTCAACTAAGCACTATGGAACTAATACAAACGTTAGAAACTGTACCACTCACCCCCCTCATCTTTCCTTGTTACGATTTCCACATCTGACACGTCACCAAATTTGCCAAATCTGTCTTTCAGATCCTTCTGGGAAATAGTGTGGCCCAGGCCACCGACGTACAAACGTTTCATAACTTTCTCTTCCATTATGAAGACTCACTGGTTACCTATCATAATGAAATCTGGAAAATAAAGAACACCAGCGCATTATCAATTAAATTAAATTAAAACTTTAGCAGGCAGCCACTATCGCTGATGATTGAGTTTACCATTGGTAATACCTTCCCAGCACAATCGTAATCATAAAATAATTTTAAAGATTTCTTGCCCTACAGCAATGCTAGCGATCAGTAATTAAAACTTTAAAAAAAATGTACAATCGTAATGGCAATGTTAGTTTACCCATTTTCAATTGTTGCAATCTTCCATAAAACAAACAAAAAAATTGCAAACGAAATAAAGCATATAATATCACATTAAACAACAATTTGAAAATGTCAATACAGTACTTCATGAAATATTTTCGGCGAGGTACGCATGGGTTCCGAATGTCTAAACCGCGTTCTCCAAATGCAATCCCACATTTACCAAATACACAAACATTGGTTCCGTTATTAAAGGTTCCGCCACAGCGAGCGTTCATTAGCCGATAGCCTATAATTGTTTTTGGAAGCCCGGAATATATATATATATTTTTAAGAGAGATGGAAAAATAAAAAGACAGGAAAATTAATTTTCTGTGATACTGCTGATAAAATTGTGCAAAATAATGTCTGAACATTTGCACATAGTCCACTAATTTCCAGTTAGCTTTTTTTTCGGAACAGTGAACTATGCAGCAGATTAACGTGGATCTGAAAACGAACTTCGGCTTGTTTACTTACTAGTTTATTGTGAGTTATAATAAAACAAAATATATGAACTACTAACTAAAATTCAGTTGTATGTTAAAATGTAACTTAAAAGTATATTAAAATGTATGGACCCCCTTTAAATTGGTAGTCTCAAAATTGGTAGAATCCACTCTGGGCGGGAATTTCTATTTCTTTCGGATGGAACGTCGTGGTTCTTTCGAATTAAAAAAGTTTCTAAACGGACAAACTGACTTGTAACCGAATAGTTATCTGTCTACGTAAGTATGTGTAAAACTCAGACTTGGTCTGCAATTGCGTTACATTCCAAACAATTTGTAACGAACAATGGCACAAACTGTGGAATGCAATAAAATAAAACTGACACCTGACTTCTTGTGTCAGGATTCCTACAATCCTGCGACAAGGAGGCGGCGACAGGGAAGATGTATTTTCTCGCAACCATAACAGGATAGCGGAACATTAACAGCTGTTTAACTTTTACTCCAGACTCGGAAAAGCTATGGAGAAGATCTACGAAGCAGAAATCAGATCTTTACAGGAGGAAATAGCAACATTACAGGAGCAACAGAAAATCCGCGAACGAGAAGACCGATTAGACCTCGGAGAGTACTTGCTGTAAGTTAGCTGTTTGTGTTTATAAACATTTACTCCATATAAAACTGTTTGCATTTGCTTTACACAGCATAGTTTCAGAAATCTTGCTACTTCCAGACAGTAGAGACAGTTTATATATGCGTTAAGTCAGGTCAGTTTATTCTATTGAAGTTATACATGTGCACATTTCAGGACATCCGGAAAGTCGACAAGAGACAAGACAGACACAATCAGAACAACAGGAAAGTCAGCAATTGCCAGGACAAACACAATCGCAAATCTAAAGATGGAACTCGAGAAGCTAGAGGAAAACCTTGCCCGTCAGACTGAAATAAATGGAATTGTTCTGATGGACTGTAAGGTGAAAACACTTGAAAAAGGTGAGTTTTCCCAAAAAATACATAGTGGGGGGAATATGTATTCAAATTCTCCCTCTCTTCTGTTCCTGGGGACAGATTTTATTACACCTTGTGTACTGAAGAAATTGAATAGACTAATTTCATCCAATTTTCAATTTTCATCCATATAGTACTGCTGCAACTAACGATTATTTTGATAATCGATTCATCTGAATATTATTTTCCGATTATTCATATAAAAAGCTAAACTGTTTTTCAATTCGATTTTTTGTTTACTACTATATGTTTACATCTCTTTATACTATATAAAACCCTAAGTCAGGTTATTTATGTGTAAAAGTATATTTAAAAAAGTGCTAAAGCCACATATTGAGTTTTACTAATACAATATTTAATTTTTACATTCTAAACCTTAAATAAAACACTAACGTTTGCCCACAGTTTTAAGCAGCAAAACTTTAAATATCCAAAATATAAATAATCACAAACAAAGCCACAACTTGAGTTTTAAAAATATTATCCTCACATAATGAAAAAAACTTTCACTTTTTAAACAGTAAAACTTCTTTAAAAATCCAAAATATAAATAAGCAAAACAAAATATTGCTTTGTACTCGTATAGAAATTATGAAATTAGGACACAAACATGTTTGTAATAAGATATCAAGCAGCAGAATTTGTTGAAATATCCTTGCTGCAACGTCACTATAAGTAGGCCTTACCCCAACTCTACCATGTAGGTGTACCCCTGCTGTAGGGAGGGCTGTCATAACTAACAATTTGTTCCTTTTTCAGAAATGGAAATGGGCAATTCTACTACTTCCTGTTCATTGTAATTTTGAAGAATTGAGAGGTTGTTTTTAATAATATAACGCTAGTGATAGTAATTAAAACAAGCTTCGATGCAAAGATTTTGCCTCGATGATTTTTTGTAATCAAATTATTCGAGTTACCCGAGTAATCGTTTCAGCCCTACCTTATAGTAATAATCCTTGGCTATTACTACATAATGTGGCCCTCTTCAGAAATGAGAAACGCGTCTCTGGGTAATTTACTATAAAAACAGAGCTGATATTGGCCATGTGTTAATTAGCATTCAGGTGCTAATACAATTTATTTTGGCCCTCTCTAATTAGGCAAGAACCAAATAATACGGCAACACAGGCTTTCCGGGCATTGCCAACAGTTGGCCTTCCAAGTTGAGTTTGAGCTTACAGAAGTTCAGGTAAGACTTAAAAAGAGTATTTTGTAGATGTGAGAAATATCAGCTGTAATGTTACTTTTTTTTTTTTTGTATGGAATTTTGTTCCAAAAAAAATGGAAACAATTTTTTTTCCAGGTAAGTGTCGAAAGATGACCCGTGGTTGTAATCACTCTTTGCAACCACCAGGGGACAGTATACATTCACGTATCGAGTTAAAAACGGATTATATTTATTTGGTTTCGTAGTATAAACGTTTGGTTACTTAAAAAATAGTGTACAAAATGCGTTTAAATTTTACTCTATTCTTTTAAAAAATAAAGCCGTCCTCCATTTGGCTTTGTTAATACTCGAACTACCTAGAATAGTTTCTTAAAAAGTTATATTCATGCTGTATTTACGTTTGTGTGTTTTACATTTAAATTGCATGATAAAATATGAAAAGCTTTTATAATGCTGAAGTAGGTCACTTATAAATTATACTGTAGGGCTATTAGTAATGATACTATTAGAAAAGAAAGAAAGCATATACGTTACAAAAAATTACAGGAAATTTGGGCTGTCATTTAAAGAAAAGAAAAAAATTTCACAATACCTACATAATTTGCAAACCATATGGTCTCTTTAAAAGTTGTCCAATGCTTGTACACTTGTCTCGTATGTTTTAATATGCAGGATTCAACTCCCTCCCAGAGAGTGACAGGCCTCAACGTTGTTGTAGATGGGACTGAATTTAATGAGATCAGCACTTTTGTGTCAAGGTAAGGTTTAATGATTGTGTTTATAACTGAACTTTAAGAAGTTATTTAGTTGATATAGTATCTGACCTGAATTAATGGTAATTAGTTTGCATTTGTCCACATATTTTGCAAGTATGAACATATTTAAGGATGTCCAAAGACGCAACTTCAAATCTTCCATTAAAAGACCCTTTAGAAATATTTACCTCAGCCTTGCTGAAAAAATGGTTATTTATTTGTTTTTGCTTCACGCAAAACTGTCCATAAATCATGTTAATAACTTGCTAATAACTTACAGATTCTTGGAGTTTTATAGTTGCGGTATCGGTTAACGTTCCCTTGTTATAAAAGCGCTTGACAATGTCGACAACGTTTGGTGCGAGTATGAAAACCCACATCTGGCCTGTCTGGGGCTCAGGGAGACTCATTCTCCAGTCTTCCCTCTCTGGAAAGAAGAGGAAGCCGACTTCCCACCAAAAAACACAGCATAATCAAAGCCATTGTTTCCTAGCCTAGGGGATGTGAGCCTTCCCTGAGCGGGTTTTCAGATACTCCACGCATTCTCGCTGTGCTTTAAAACTGGGGTTCTGTCTTTTAAAAAAAATATTTCAAAACAAGGATAAGGTCTGATCCCAATATTGGTTATTTGATATACAGTGAAAACCTTGATTGTTGAACGGCCCTTGATTAATCCAAGTCCCCCGTTTAACTGCTCTGGTGTACACTTTCTCCGTGTCGTCCATGGATGCTTGTGTGGACAGTTCCCTATTGTGGTCGTCTTCCTTAACCACAATCATCAAGACTCAAGCCAGGATCCCAGGCTCAGGGAATGGGCAGAATGAGGAGGATGATGTCATTGTCAGTAGCAGACCAGCGTTTAGTTGGCTCCATCACATGGGCCTAACCATTGTTTTTTTTTTTACTTTTCAGGATTTTTTAACCCTCACCCACCACCCACCAGTTAGATTGTTTTTCAGATATTCATATCTGTATCGATTCATTTAGCTTTTGATCTGTATGTGTAGTGACATACACTGCTTTCAGGGAGAGGTACGCTAAGGGCACACAATGAGGAGAGGTGCAGCTGCAACTCAGCAGTTTCTCAGGCGTAAATCGGGTGCTAATGAGAGGTGTCCCAAAACCTGCAGACCCCACGGCTCCCGACGACCAGGGTCGCCAGTCTCTGCGTTAGCCCTTCAGGCATGAAGGGACAAGGGTTTAGACTGAGAGCAGCTGCTGATGGGGAGGAAGCTGCTGGTCCTGAGCTCTCCTGCCTGAAGGGTGACTGAGGAGCAAATTCATCTGTGATCATGGTGACCTCTGCCTGAAGGGTGACTGTGAGGAGCAAATTCATCTGTGATCATGGTGAAGTCTTGGATCATG
>JAOYSI010000024.1:239179-266843 GCA_025775065.1 Hiodon alosoides | reverse complement strand
GCCCCCGCGCCCCCCCCCCCCCCCCCCCCCGGGGGGCCCCCCCAACGGAAACCCCGCCCCCCCTGAATTGGCCACCCTGGAACACCCCCCCCGGGGTGCCCGGTTAATCACCCCCCCCCCCCCCCTCCACTGTTGGCATTTCCAGAGGTACTGCACAGTAAAGGGGGGGTCCATCCCTTCTTACGTCAGTGCACCCACAACCCCCCACCCCCCACCCTCAGAACCAGCGTCGACCCAGGGAGTGGAGGATTATGTTCCGTCGGGCTAAACCCCCTGCCGAGATGCGCTCCTACTGGGCCTACATGTTTTCCCACACGGTTCTCACTTCTTGGTTAGTTTTTCGCCTTGGCCGAGGTGGTCAGAGGAGGAAATGAGAACATAACTCTCTAACCACTCTTCTAAGTACCTGACACTGCAAAATGCCTGCAATGCCTCTATGAGACCAGTGCAACTCCACACACTACCAGCCCTGAGCACATCACTGGACAATGGGCAGTGCTCTTCTGCTAAGGTCTTGACTGAAGTGCGCTGCATGGACATCACTGGATAATGAGCTGTGCTCCTCTCCTAAGGTCTTGATTGACGTGCGCTGTACTGGACATCACTGGATAATGAGCTGTGCTCCTCTCCTAAGGTCTTGACTGAAGAGCGCTGCATGGACATCACTGGATAATGAGCTGTGCTCCTTTCCCAAGGTCTTGACTGAAGAGCGCTGCATGGACATCACTGGATAATGAGCTGTGCTCCTCTCCTAAGGTCTTGATTGATGTGCGCTGTACTGGACATCACTGGACAATGGGCAGTGCTCTTCTCCTAAGGTCTTGACTGAAGTGCACTGTACTGGACATCACTGGATAATGAGCTGTGCTCCTTTCCCAAGGTCTTGATTGACGTGCGCTGTACTGGACATCACTGGATGATGTGCTGTGCTTCTCTCCTATGGTCTAGATTGATGTGTGCAGTGCTTGGTAAAAGGAGGGAAAACCAAGGCTGTAAGAGGAAAGATATTCAACGTCAAATAAAGAAATGAGAGAAGAATCACGTGGGCTGCTTAATAACAGACTGGAAGGAATTAGTTTGGTTGAGAACTGTTAGGTAAAAATTTTAGTCAAACCTGATCTCTCACTTTTCCTTTGGTAGAAGGTACTGAAGGTGATTCAATGACAGTGGGGCGATCTTGATATTTTAAACACTCTCCTTAATACAACTGAGCCCATTTGCATGCACATCGCACTTCTTTTCAGAAACTGTCAGAAGGAGCACAAAAGGCAAGCCTGGGGGGGCCTGCACCTTGACCCCCCCAGGCATGAATCTCCGGGGCTGGTCACCTCAGATGGCTCTTGGCCCCAGCTCTAGAAGCCAGATTACCCCGAGCGGTAAGGTGTTAGGCTTCACCAGCGGCAGCCTGCTTTGAGATCTGCTAATCACCGTTTAATCCTCTCCAGCTCTGCCTCGGCGGGCTGAGCCAACGGAGAGGCTGTGGAAAGAGGCCATTCCTATCTCTGCTCCCAAATGGCTCCGGATTTGGTGGTCGGAGAGCAAGGTGCAAGATCTCAGGTTCCTGAATTCACAACGAAACTTAGAACCACATTCAGGGGTCTGTGGGGCTTTTCTCGCCTTGGCTAAGTTCAGCGTTCATGACTCAACCATCTAAAAAAAAAACACTGGGGAAAAATGGGATTCATGCCAGAGTACTAAGGCAGGCATCTGGATCTGGGGTCCCAAGAGTTCCCGAACAATGTTCTATGGACAGATGAGTCAAAAGTGGAACCTTCTGGCCAGAAACCAAACACTGCATTCAGAAATGATCAAGGCTGCTGTGGTATTGTCATGGTTTGGAGATGCTTGGCTGCATCAGGACCAGGACCAGGACCTTCCAGGTCATCATTGAAGAAACCATAAATCCATTCCAGCTGGCTCATGCAACAAGACAATGATCTGAAACACGCCCGTTGTGGTGCTCTGCTGAGGTGGTACACAGGGCCAGCGGGATATAACCAGAACAGAGAACACAACCAACACGATAAGGTTGTTTTCACATTTCCAATAATGATTAGAATTCTAATAGTCAACCTAATTATCAATGGAATGCAATGTAATCTTCAGCTAAAAGTCCTGACAGTTTTAGCGCTCAGATTTTTAATTCTACCTGTTCATATCCGAGCTTTGTCTCACTCGCCAACATTGTATAACTAATTTCCGTGTTGGAGCCAGGCATTTAGACTGTTTTTGGTGTGTGTTTTAATTTATTTTTAAATTATTTTTAGGGACTTTATTGTAATTTATATTTAATTTATCCTAGCATTTGAAAATTCCAGCAGCAGCAGCACATAGCTTAAGTATCAAACAGGTCTGGGCCATCCATTTAAAAGCCTTTGGCCTGCGGCTGGTGTTTGAATTTCAAATTAGAATCACCAGCAACTCCATTTTAACCCAAAGGTCTCATTCGGTCACCCAGGGGGATTTTCACCACAATGTTGTTCTTTTCAACATCACTCGCATTTCTGTGGGGAGGTCAAATAAATGGTACAACCCAGAACTGAAATGGTTTGGATCTGTGGTCTGTCTCCTGATGTGGTTGTCATTGGATTCACTGATAGTCATTTTATGAATCATTTTATGATTTTCTTTATTTTGTATTGTCCCTTTGCAGTAATTTCTAAGTAATTTCAGAGTGCTTAATGGCAGAAGCATGAAATAAAATCTGCACAACGAATAACCACAATAACAGGAAATAAAAGCAGAAATAGTGATGTAACATCAAACACTGGGCAAAAGTCTCAGTAAAAAGAAATTCTGTAAAGCGATGATGCTTTCAAAAATAATGAAATTGAAAGTTTCTCACCATAAGTACCATAAAGGGAGGTAAGCAGTAAAAAACTTTTTGAAAAGCCAATAAAAAATAAAATCAATACTTGGCGTGACCACCCTTTGCCTTTAAAACCGCATCAGTTATCTTGGGTAGACTGTCATGCAGCTTTATAAGACAATCGGCAGTTAAGATTATTCCAAGCATCATGGAGAACTTTCCTCAGTTCTTCTAAAGACTTTGGCTGTCTGGAATGGCTTCTGTCTGTCCAGGTAATCCCAGATAGCCTAGATGATCAGGGCTCTGTGGAGGCCATACTATCTGTCGCAGAACTCCTTGTTCTTCTTTCGTAACATTGCTTTTTTCTACTGACACACACTAATGCTAAAACATCGAAGACTACAGTTATGTAAAACAGCTAGGGTGCCTAAAACTTTTGCACCCTACTGTAAGAATACAAGAACAAAAGTTAAAAACTGCAACACATAAAACAGACATATAACATATAATCAAAAGAAAATTTAGAAAAGACAGCAGAACCTATCACACACACAGAAAGACTGTGAACTAAAATCAGTGAAATTCCTTTCTAAAAAAATAAGCCTTTAAGCTGGATTTAAAAGAATTTAGTGCCACGAGTCCCAAATCTCTTTTGAAATAGAGTTCCACAATGTAAGGGCATAGCAACAAAAGCCCCTGTCATGCAGAGTGCATGGGCGGTCTCGGGAACCCAAGCTGCAAGTAGGAGAGTAAAAAGATAAAAGATCTAACAAAGAAAGAGGAGCCAGTCCACAGAGAACCTAACACGTCAGTCCTAGAATTTTCAAATCTGCTCTATACCTGACAGGTATACCTGAAGGCAGGGGCCTCCAATACAGGAGTGATGTAATCTCAAGAGATGCAGCAGTCAGTACACATGCAGTGGCAGAAATATCGTGTTAAGAATGAATATATATATTTGTGTGACAAGCCATGTGATCTTAATATGTGGCTCAGAGGAAACACGTAAATATAAACGGGCCCAGGATTGAGCCCTGTGGCACACCAGATGTGACTGACCCAATCTCGGAACTAAATTGACCGAAGAGATCGAAGAGAGATAGATGGTTGAAATGCTGTTGGATAAGAAACTTCCGGGAAGTGCCAGATATGCCAAATAAATACTCTAGTCTATCTAGTAGCATTACATGATTAACAAGCGTTGAATGCTGTGTTCAGATCCAGAGCAATTAAAATTGATAACGCGCTGGAGTCTGAAGCCATTAAGTACTTAAGCGCTTGTATCACTTCAGTTTTTACCCCAGCAGCTGGAATTTTAATGAGGAAGTGTTTCCATGCATCCCCCCAAAAAGTGGTTGTTTATTAACAAACATCCTAAGGAGACGCTTGCCTTCTCTGTTGTTTGCTCGGACGTATAATGTCCCTGTTAGCCACTTTGGGTTTGCCAGATGAGTCCAGGGTAATGTAAATATTTACCAGTAGTGGAGAATCTACAAGGCACAGAGGCTGAGGCCACCAAAGCCTTCCTGCCTTCTCATGGTTCATTAGAAATTCAGAGTGTGCCAAGGGACCAGAGAAAGCATCCCAGCAATGAGCTCTCCTTCAAGTGTACTCCGATGGAGAACGGAAGCGTCTCCAGCCCAAACTCCAGAGATGAAAAGCTTACCGACAGCCAGGCTGCAGCACTGCGACGGTTTATTCATTTGTCGGCACTGTAATGAGAGGGAAACGGCGCTTATGCACATGATCTCTGCTGTCGGGCTGGAAGTGCTTGCGATTCTGCATATAGGATACTAATTCTATGTTGTTTCCGTTTCACTGGGATCTTCTTGTGTTTCTCTTTTACTTTTTCAGGAGGTGCACATTTTAGAATTCTGTCTGAGATAAAACAGCCAAGCTCATTGAGAACAGGGTTGCCATGATGAGAGCTGGCAGTTGCACAGAAGAGTGCACCTTGTTGGTCTTGCAGCGAGAGGAGCTATGCTTGGAGCCTGGGGCCAAGAAAGAACAGGCTGCAACCGAATACAGCTTCTCGCCCACTGTTGACCGTGGGCGTTCGTCCCTGCTCACCCTGTTGACCGTTGGCGTTCGTCCCTGCTCACCCTGTTGACCATGGGCGTTCGTCCCTGCCCGCACTGTTGACCGTGGGCGTTCATCCCTGCTCACCCTGTTGACTGTGGGTGTTCATCCCTGCTCACCCTGTTGACCGTGGGCGTTTGTCCCTGCCCGCACTGTTGACCGTGGGCGGTCTTCCCTGCCAGCACTGTTGACCGAGGGCGGTTGTCCCTGCCCGCACTGTTGACCGTGGGCATTCGTTACTGCTCACCCTGTTGACCGTGGGCGGTCGTCCCTGCCTGCACTGTTTTCACAACCAGGTCGGTACACTTGCTAGCTCCTTGAGCCAGACTTCCTAACGTACTGCTTTAAAAGACTAGAGGCACAGGTGACAGTGTCAAAGCAGTTGTCAGTGGGGTAAGAAATGCAAATTGGCATTGCTCTCATGTGTAATTCAAATCACAGCCAGACTGCAGTGTTGCTCCTAATTGCCCAGTGCTGGCGTCTCGCTCTGATATAACAAACATTATTATTGTTTCTGTGTGTTTATGTAGTGGAGCTTCATAACCCCCTGGAGTTGAGACAACGGTAGGATTGATTCCCTGAGCTAGAGACTTCAGCCTTTAGCTCATACATTTCTCGTGTGAGCGGTTATGCCTCGTGCCAAGGGACCGGGTTTGATTCCCAGGCTGGTATCGGGTGTGCCAAAATGCAGAGGTTGAATTTACATTCCAATAAGTTGCAGCATAAAAAAAGAGTTATTAAACAACAAAACAGTTTTACTGGAATTTCATGTCATTTTTATTATTTTGAAAAATTATATATACGATAAAATATATAATTTTGTATTATGATTATTTGGACATGACAAGAATGCCCTTCCAAGATTATTTATGAATACCTCGCTACCATATAACTGCACTATATTCTAAACAAAAATGCTTGGACCTAGATTATCCTGTTTCTGGGTTAATGGGGTCTCGTGTCCTCACATCTGCCGACGCATGACTGACCTCCGCTTTATGGCCCGTCTCTAACCCCGGACTGAATTTGGAGGCAGGCTTCGGTTTGCCTCACTTTCGGGGCTCCACAAAGGACCCCAAACACCCGCCTGTGTGCCCCTCACAACGTTGATGCGGGCTCCAGGAACATGTGAGCTAGGCGCGCTGGAATGGGTTTCGCTCCCCGCCACTGGGTTTCATGGTATGGGTTGTGTCATATGCGATCCATTCAGTCCTCGGTTATGCCCATCATATCGGATAACAGAGGAGTGGAGACCTCAGCCAGCGTTTGTACGGAGCCGTTCAGCATGGCAATAAATAAATAGATATATACAATTGCACAACAAGTCCTGCCCTGTGGTGAATGTGGTATCACTCTAACGGAATACTTTGTGACCTTGGTTCCCCCTTTCTTGTCCTGGCCCGACTGTGCTAAATGATCCGTGGTCATCGTTTCAACCCGATGGTTTCCATCCGCGTCCCCTCGGTCCAAACAGAAGTCGGCTGATGAGTCCGGGCCGCGCGGCAGACCCATCAATTCCGGTGCTCCCGAGGCTGTTGCCACGCGAGGACCAGGTGTGCCGCGGGTGGCCATTACCCCCGGCTGATGAGAGGTCACTGTTCCAAAGCCCGTCATTTACCACCTAATCATTGCCTTCATTAAAGCAGCTAAATAAGGGGCCCATATTTTTTCTGCAGTAATTACTGTTCGCTCAGATGGGAAGACACATTTCTGCATTAGTCTATTATTATTACTTGCCTGTGTTGTATGGGTGCACACAGAGAATGTGGTGTGACATCAAAATCATTTCTGGACAGGGTAACAGTAGGGTATAAGGCAATGATATAAATAGTCGCTTTTCTGCACGCGGGAAGGAAGTCGCTAAAATGATCAAATTACCAAACCGGTTTGGAAATGGTGTGGTCGTTGATTTTGTGTCTTACATTTTCGCCAACCCAATGATTAACTTTCCGTGTCACTGTCTTCCAGAGCGATGCGCAGTACAGCTTTCGGTTTTTAACCAACGTTGTTAATGCATCACAGATTTGTGCTTTCACTCTAAAGTTAAAAAGTTTTTATTTGATCTAATATGTAAACACTGGGGCATGTTAAACAAATGTAGAATTTCGGTATTCTGGTCCTTTTACTGTGTCTGCTTTAGAATAAACTTTATGTTTTGCCACTATTATATCACTACTATATCACCAGGGTTTGTGAAGATACAGGATACTCACATAAACGGCAAGAATTCACGTTACAAAAAAACTATTACTGTATTCCCTCACGGTTACTCACGTCAGACGTGTTTTCGAAATACCTTTCCAAAACATTATAAAATACTTTCTAGATTACTTCAGTATCAACTGTAAAGACAGTAGTTTTATTATAATGCATTCATTTAAATGATAGAAAGGGCACATACAAAATTAAATGATAAATGGTCTTAAGTCCACACGATCTGTCAAAATTAGGCTACCTCTTATAGTGGGAGAGCAGTGAAAAAAGTAATTGCATATACAGCGAACCCCAGCAGGGGTTCTGCTTGACCCACATCTCTGTACTTGTCCCCTGTGTCTTTCTCAAACAGACACTGCAGAGATTCCCCCTGGTAGATACGTTTGCTCTCTGTGTCACATGTCTGAATATCCAGACAACTGGGATTCCTGCCATGGTTATGGTTACTTCTTACCCAGGACAAATGACAGCCGAGCTCATCAGTAAAACTGCTCTTTGTAGTTTAACAAAGAGATCGTTTTGGCTTGTATTTGAATTTCAGTTCTGCATAACACTGAGTAATCCCATTTTATTTGCTCGTGTACCCGACAAGGGCAGTGACTCAAGTTTTCCAGGATGTAAGCTCTGTAGTACGTTAGCACTGGTACCTGATCTCTTTAGGCTTCTTTACACTGTTCACACACTGAGGGGTCAAGGAACTTGTCGAACAAAAAGAATGAAGAAATCTCCACAATGGAATCCTTCGCTAGAAAAAAAAAGGTTCCTAACAACGGAACACTTGACAACCAGACTGAGGCTGATTGCACATCTGGGTGTGCACTGAATGAACCTCATTTATTCCAGTCGCCATTGGTAACCGGATCATTTTATTCACTTTACAATCTCTATCAAACTCAGGCATACTTCAGATCTCCGTGGATTTATTCATACTCACTAGGAAACATTTTTACTATTATTAGCTCTATCAATAACCTTCAATTGGATCAGACCTATAACAGATCTGCAGTCAGTGGAGTCCTCTTGTCATGGCCTATCCCACCCAGGGGACTGTATAAATTATGAAAAGTTATATTATTAAACATGCAGACAATGTTACAAATGTCTCTATTATTGAATATTGATTTGCAGTTTACAAATACTACATTTCACGTCTAAAGAGCAGTCGTGATTGAAATAGATCATCTCAGATAAGGCTGTTCAGGATTGCAGTTAATTTTTTTTTTTACTATGCTAAAAAACGAACCATCCCTTCGGAAGTACTAAAATGTTGAGACGCTGAGAAATAAGGGGGGGGCGACTTCCCTTAGCATATGTTCAAAAAGCGGAGTCTAACATAGAGTCTGTGATGTCAATACGACCGATAGAGGCGGCATTGGTCTAGAGTCCCGATAGTGTGCATTCTCCGTTCGGTCGAGGGAGACCGGTGAGGCATTTATATTCTCGCCAGCCTACTACGCAAACACCCACCTTCTCTCTCGTATACACATGCTCACATGCGTGCACCTACGGCGCCTTCCCTTCCATTTCACACTATTGGCGCTGGAAAATGGCGAGGAAAGCGAGCGCATTGTAAATCCAAAGTAGCCTGCGTACTTGGTGCAGAAGACGCACAGCATTCATCAGGCTATGGAGACTACATGATTGACTGATACGAAGGATTACAGTTTCTGTTGCATAGTAGCATTAGCGTCCAATATAAAAATGGGTGATCATGCGACTGGACTATGGACAACAACGGTAAGACCCAAGTGTAGCCTACATGTGGAATAATTATCTGTAAGAATTAGCAGTTATTACGCAATACATGTCTTCAGTCAAATAATCGTGTACTAATTGGTGCGGCTATGTTTCACGTCAAGATGTTGGCTACAATCGGTAGTCGCGCATTGCGGTCGAAGCCATTCTAATTTATACAGCGTTGGTATTAAAGTTATTGGCCGAATTTGGAAAACGACATCAAAAATTTATAATTACATGTACATACTATAAAATATAATGTGTCTTAATCAACGTCTAGCATATAGAAACAGTTAGCTACATGACCCATAGAATGTCCTGCAATGTTTTATTCAGGATTTGAGTGTGACTATCTTCATGAATAATTTCACTATTAGAAGTTCACTTCCACACAATGCATATAAGTGTAGGGTGCCCTACGATAAACCGAATCCAGATTCATTGCAGCAACTCGAAAAATCTTTGCGGTCAGTGTAGGGGAGTTAGCCAGCGCGAGCTGTATTCAATATGAACTCCAGAAGACCCGGATTCTCCGGAGCCAGTTTATTTTACGTATTTTTTTTAAAGTGCCAATAATCTTTACGAGGTATAAGTCTTAAAAAAACAAAACAAAACAAAAACACATCTACATAACGTAACTTTACCTGCCCAGAAGTAGTTGCTATTGGTGATATTAGAAAACATATTTTAATCTTAACATCCGGAATTCCAAGTCATGGCTTTGGAATATTGCACTTAAATGATAATCAGCATTCATGTGGTCTAGCCTCCGTGATGCGCCCTGGGACATGCGAATTTACTGTACAGTAAGGTATCCAGGCAATGGGGCCTTTGTTTGTTTGGCAAGTTCACGAAAGAACCGCCCCCGTGCTAGTTTCACGTCCTTTACTGATGCGGCGCAGGAAGGAACTCTGCAGTATTCAAAGTCACGTTTTGCGAGAAAGTTTCACAAGATGTACATTTAGCTCTATTTAAACCGGATTTGTGCCTATATTTGCTACAACCGAAGTGCAGCTGCCATCGAATAGTTTACAAAGAGCAATACAACATGTTATTGTGTTAACTTTAGAGAATCTAATGGATATTTATCACATTTTTGAACGAAAGCATCGATGTGTCTGTATCTTGCCAGCAATTTTGAATTTCAGCGCGGCATGTTTTAAACAGGAATTTTACCGACACAAACGCGCATTCGGTCACTCTCCTGCCATCACGGTTTGAAACACGCGTGTACATGTGGTAGTTACTGTGTACTCCTAATGACGTCAAAATAATAAACTTTAGTGTCTTTGTTTTGTTGGATTTCTTTTTTTATTTAAAGGATAATCAGTTCAGGACCAAAGCTGTGATGGACAGTTCCATTAAGCTTCAGTAGAAGGGCAATCGGCAGCCGTCTCAGTCTTCGAATAACCTTTGCGTTCACCTCTCTGATGATAATGCAGACATTAGTTACAGGGCTGCGTTACAGTAAATACTCGCGTAGCAGACTTGCTTTCACCTTTTCAAAACCGTAATACTGCACACACCACGCCCCCTGCTGGACTCAGTGGTGAAATGACACGGCGTCCCTGTGTGCCGTGTGCCGTGCCCCGGGGGGACACCGCCGTATTGTCAGGGTTGCTTCTCTTCTGACTGTGGTGCAGCCTCTCGGACTCGGACCTGGAAATGAAAGATTCTCCTTAATGAGCTGTCCTGTTCGGGGTACAATCCCGCAAACTGTGATTCGTTGAGGTAAAACAAAGCTAACTATTCACTGGTATTGGTTGGCTAGATTTGGGATAAATTAAACTTGATTTTTTGTTCTCGGTGAGCTGATTTTTAAATGGCAAAATCAGCCATTCCAGAACACCTGCAAAGATATTTTAGTCAGCATAGTGTGTACGTGCAATCATTCAATGAATTTGGTATACTTTTTTGACCTTCTAAAACAAAATCCCGTTCCTACAGCTGAATTGCTAAGTAACTCGTGCAGATGCCAGCGAGGTTTGCCGTCATCGTTTTTACCTCCTGCACCACGGACGGAGTCTTCTCCATCAGGGATGTGTACGCTGTTGTTTGCACCTCCTCGGTCCCGCTCGGCTGTTCGGATAAATCCCGCCGGGGGCCGCGGGTGATGCGCAGGGATTACGGTGGCAGGGCCTGGGATGCAATGCTAATTCCCTGTTAATTGCAGATTGCCGTCTGCGGTGGAGGGGACGGGTGAGTTAAGAGGCGTTGGCCGGAGGAGGTGTGTGTTGAGGGAGCTAGCAGGCTCCCAGACGGTGCCGTAACAGTGCTGATGGGAGCAGTCACAGGCTCAGGTAGAGAAGAGAATAGAGCAAGGGTTTTCCCCTGGGCGACCCTTCTGCTGCACAAAGCCAGTGAGATGCATTGGGTTGGCGTCTCTTTAGGTGTGGCCTCCAGAGATATTTTGCGTGAAGAACATACTGACCTATGTGTTGAATTGTGTTGAATTTAAAAAAATGAAATACAGCGCCGGTTATACTGTCCATGCCTTTCGCCTCTCCTCCTCCCACGGAAGTTGTTGCCGTGGCAAATGGCCGCGATGGAGACGAGGCGCGGCTGTGACACCAGCCCAGGGCAGAAGACCAGCCACAGCTGATTGGTTAGTCTCCTTAAGGTCAGACAGAAGCCTGGACGCAGAATGCGCTAAATAAATGTAAGTCCTTGCCCAGCCCAGGAGCAGCTCCACGCATGGGGTCAGAAATTAGATCTGAGCCAGGGTGAGTAAATACCACGCTAAGTAAGAATGGGCAGATCCTGCCCTGCCCCTAACTCCCGGGCTTTCCCCAGCGAATTGATATTATCAGTCTGTTAGACTACATTTACCAGTTTGTCAATAGTTAAAAAGAACTGACACAGGTGGCGGCTTAATTAAAGGAAGGTGATTCTGTGGCGGCGTTCAGAGAGGTTACCATCCATCAGGCATCTGGTTGGCGGCCAAGTCAAAATGAATAAATGAAGGCCCATAATTAAAATGTTTACCTTGTCGGGGGAATTTCTCTCTACTTTGCACCACCATTAAATAGAGGCAAGATGACATTTCCTGATGGGACTGGGAGTGAAACGGCCCAAAATATTGTCATATTGTACCTCATCATCGTGATGTTGGGAAAACATTGTGAGGGACAGAATGGGCTGAATGCTGTATGTGATCCTGATCTTTGACAAAACTAATCTAACAGTGTAATATCAAACTGAAATGCATCCCTAATAATAAATTATTCTGCTATTAATTAAGCATTTGTGTTCTGCTGAAACTGTCATACAGGCAAATATAGCTTTTGTCTTGTTTGTGCGGACAGCCTTATCCAGGGGGACCTAGATAGCACTACACAGCGGTATTACTACCAGGTGTTAGTACTGATACCTCAGTGAGTCTTACTAGATGCAGATAGTCAAGCTTATCCCAATGACAATAACAAAGCCTATATCAAACCCCCAGGGTAGGCGCTCAGGAGTGGTCTGATCAATAAATGCTCCGGCCCAAACGTAGACTCACGTTCCGACTTTCACCAGAATTTCACCAGCCCCACAATGGGCTGAGTGCCTGCAGGGGAAGGGGCGAGCTGAGGGGGTCTGCTTGGGTTCACTTCTTGGCACCTGTAGCCCGGCAGTGCTGTCGGTGGGACGTGGCTGTCTTTAAGTTGGCACCGAACTGCTTGTGCCAGTCTGTTTGGACTGCAGTGTGTTTAATGCTAACCCTTGGGGGAGTGGTGGGTTGGAAAAACCGCCTGCCACTTTTGTCGTTGCTCCGTGGTTGCTTAGGTTCATGTCGGTAGGGGAGAATAAATGCATGATTGGCGATTCCGAATCGTGGAGCGAATGGGGCAGAATAGCTGGCAGTTCCACAGTTCCCTTATCCAGGAAATCCTACACCGCTAAGAACCACTACAGATAGGATCCAGTATAACGGAGCGTAAAGACTACAGACAAGGATAACACTATACTGTAAACAGAAGAAAGACATTTGCTGAGGTGGACAGAGCAGTTGCTGACCGAGGCCAGGCACGTGACCTGTGTGAAGAGCCTTCAAACTGCTGCGCCTTAGGGGGCTGTGTGAGATGGACCTTGTTGGGCAAGGTGCTACATTCTGTTCTAAAGATTTCTTTGAGTGGTAAATGGGTCTGTGGACCCTCTAACACAAGTCATGTTGTGGAAAACCCTTTGCCGATCAGCCTACAAAGTCACTTCCGAGGATACATTTTGCAGGGACAGGCTTTACTGCACCATGCTATGGATCAGGAGCTAAACAGTACCTGGACCCTAACCGGCAGTTTTAAAGCTGTATGCCATGCCAGGGCAATGATTCCCTGTCATCTGACACGGACCCAGGACTTAGGCTCTCATAGGTTTTCCCCGCTTGGCAAGGAATTTCATGTGATGAGGAGCGCTACAACTGAATCAGCATTACATTTTTTTACGACTCCTTTTCCATCAACATCTGTGCCTCCTCACCAGGAGACTAAATCTTACCCAGGAACACAATGCGCTAAATTTAATTAGACTCAACTAAAACGTTCAGCCGTGAGATAGGAAGATGTCTGTCATTTTTCAGAGTCAACACCTTTTTTTTTATAAGTCATCCAGTTGTGAATCTTGTTCTGCGCTGAGAGATATACTGCTAGGCTGACGAAGAAATCCTAGTCAGAAGAGAGGCTGGGTGTTTAAATGCAGCATCAGAATAATCCCTTTTGATCGTCGTTTGCCATTTCTTTTCTGTTCAAGTCAGAGAATTTCACAGTTAAATAGAAAGCAGTTGGAGCTCGTGATTTGGAGCTGGAATTGGAGCTTGGAATTGGAGCTTGGAATTGGAGCTGGAATTGATGCAGTCTCCCTTTCCCTTTTTCCGGACAGCGCCCTGTGATAATTTATTCCACAGAGCAGTGAAGCTCACATTTTTCTCCCCACCCGTGTGATTTCCCATTCCATAATTTCTTCTTTACTTATTAATGCCACATCTGGTGAAGTTAGTTCACTGATTGCTGCCTGAGCACAGATGTCAAGTTTTGAATAAAGGGAAAATTTAGTTTAATCTTGTTCTCATCTTGTATTTTTGTAAAGAAAAGTGTTTTCCCAATAAAGAAAGTGTTGTGGTTGAAAGGCCTATGAGTAATAGTGACACCGTGATGGTTGTGTTGGATCAGAACCATGTGGAGCACAGCAACTCTGCCCAGCCACTGTTACCACAGCGCCTTGGCGGAAATAACCCGTTCTGACCGGCTCAGGAGCACACTGATTGGTGTGGTGGCCTTGAATGCTGGGAAGTCGCATACTGGAACTCCTTCCTGAGTGGTGGACATTAAGCGCCTTGTCAGGTGACGAAGCTGCCTTCCATCTGTGTGATCCCATTTGCCTTCTGCGGATGGTCCTTCGGAACAGCTCTTGAGTGACGGGTGGTGCTGGACTGCGTTTGGAGATACTGGCTCGAGCCATCAATCTGCTGGCTTGCGTTCTCTCCGGAGCGTTTCTGGTTGGAAGCAAATCCTCTCGTTGGCAAGTGAGGGGGAAAAATTTGCCAGCAGCGTGAGTCATTTGACTGAGATGCAAGATTGAAATCTATTAGGATTTGTTGACAGCTTTGTCACTTATTGTCACTAGCCATAAACATTTCAACATTTAGGCCTATACGTTTACATTTACATTTAGTTCATTTAGTTCTTATCCAGGACAACATGTATAGGGTCACAATTAAAAGGGTCGGAAACCTAGAGAAAAAGTATAGCTTTCTCAGTGAAATTGTTGGTCTACTTTTCTGGCACTAGAGGTCAGGTCCTGTTCTGCAGTCAAACTATAAAAATGAAAAATTACTGTGAATAGTTGAGGGGAAAAGGTCAGCCTCTGTCACTCCCCGAAAACTGTTCCATTTATCTCTCTTCCTTTACTAAACCTTATTTGTTATCGTTGCGCTAAGCTGACTCAAAAAATAGGAGGGTATGAACAGAGGGTCTTCTTCCTTTACTGCCTAAACTACTGCTGAAGGGGGTGCTTCATGTTCTTTATTTTACAATCACTCAGGTGGCTAATAGGCTGTCAAAACACTGCCCTTACCAACATTACCCTGGTTTAGTCATGACATCAACACAGGCAGTGCCATACCCATCCGTCTGTGCCCTCACCACCTTTCAGGTGTTCACCAGGAGGAGGCCGATCGACACCTAGAGGAGATGAAAAGAGCTGGCATCGTCGATCTGTCGGTCAGACCCTAGGCTGCTCTGATCGTGATAGGGCCAAAAAGGACCGGATTTGGTTTTGCATCAATTACCGTCAGCTTAAACGCGGCCTTCACTAGCTCGAGAATTCAGGCTGGGTGGGGCTGTGGCAGTTCCAAGCGATGCCCTTCGGTCTGTGCAGTTACATCACTCCTTAAAGTTCAAGGCAAGAATACGATTAGGACATGTTAATATACCCTCAGTGGTCAGTTTATTAGGAACACACATCAAGTACTGGGTCGAAGCCTCCTTTTGCCTGAAAGGAATTGCCTCATTTCTCCGGGGCATGGATTCTAAAAGATCCACAGGACGTTAACGTTAATCCATGCTGTTGATATGGCGGTCCTTCTGTGAACAGCCTGTTCCGTCTCATTCCAAATATGCTCTTTTGGGTCTGTTGACTGTGCCGCTCAAGTACGCTGAGCTCACTAGAATGTTCCTAACACCGCTCTGGGACGATGCATGCTTTGTGATGTGCGAAATTGTCCTTCAAGGAAAGCATTCTTCACACCACCTTCCCCATTACACTACCACCACCTGCCTGTAACATTGACAGCAGGCAGGATTAGTCCATGGACCTATACTGCTTCCGCACTTGATTCGTTGGACCGGGAGATCTTTTTTCTGCTCCTCAGTTGTCCAGTGTTGGTGATTGTGTGCCCACTGGAACCACTTCTTGTTTTAAGCTGATCAGAGCGGTACCCGGTGTGGCCGTCTGCTGAAATAGCCCATCCGTGACAAGGACTGATTAGCTGTGTGTTCAGAGGTGCCGTTCTGCACACCACTGTTGTGCTGTTGTACTCGTTACTAGCTTGCACAAGTCTTCTTCGGTCTTTTTCATAAACGAGCTGTTTCAGCCCACACGGCTGAGGTTTTTTTTTGCATGAGTCATCATTCTCTATAAACCCTAGACACTGTCGTGCATGAGAAGGCCTGGAAGGCGGCCATTTCTGTGATACTGGAACCTGCGCGCACCTGGCACCGACGATCATACCACGCTCAAAGTTACTTACAAAGTTACATTGCATCTTAGAGGGGAGAACATAGGTTGGCTTGATTGGCTATTGTGTAATCGCACCCTAACCGGACCTATGCGCATAGTCCTTATTGATACTTACCCCTGTAGCCATTGTAAGTCTTGTAACGGTAAATCTTTCCTGTTGAATAGAACAAGAGCAAC
This sequence comes from Hiodon alosoides, assembly GCA_025775065.1. NCBI lineage: Eukaryota > Metazoa > Chordata > Actinopteri > Hiodontiformes > Hiodontidae > Hiodon > Hiodon alosoides. The sequence continues at coordinate 250,612 of JAOYSI010000024.1, read as the reverse complement.
TGCACCCCAAAGATAATAATCCCAATGTTCCTCTTCTTTCTTTTGCAGGTGATATTAACTTTATATCAGTCTGAAGGGGGAAATTAGAAAAGTCCCTTTAAGATGACACGCACAGATCCACCTGACATACTGGTATCGACCGTGTATCAAGACGTAGAAGTGAATCCCACCTCCACATACCCAGAGTCCTTTCATTCTTCTAAACAATGTGATACCCACCCCATCGGCAAACTGGAGGACACCCAGGAGAAGATCAACAAAAGGCACTGTCGTAGCTTTGACTTCATCGAGTCACTGGACGACCCCAAATCCTGCACTTCCTCCATGGAGTACCCTTACAGAAGGACTAATAGGCAGGCCGTGAACCCCGACGTGGCTTGGAAAGCTCTGGGACAACAGGGGCACCTGCGTTTCTCCTCACCTGATCTGTTCAACACCCGACTGCCCCCTCAGCAGGCTGGCTCCGACACGACCAGTGAGGCAGCCACGTCTGAGCTTAAACGGAGGGTCCGGTCCAAGAGTGCCCCTCGAGTTAAGACCACCTTCACCCCAGTGCCCATCGAGGTATCTCCTCCTGTGGTTAGGAGGGGGAGGGAGGCTCAACGGGCCCGCTCAGACCCTCCAAAGAGGCCCGCTGCATCTCCTCGCAGGGAGGCCTCCTACATCGTGAACCGGGCCCTGATGCATGAGGTACACCCGATCAAACTGCAGCCACAAAGGGGAGACTCCAGTCGATACTCACCCCTTTATGTTACAGATTGTTTCGATGAGAACAGGCAGAATAAGCTAGCCACCAGCCCTCACGTGAAGTGCCGTATGGATATCAAGCCAGATGAAGTGGGCCTGCAGCACACAGTAGGGAAGGCTCCTATGTCCCGGACTGAGATCCCCTGGCAGCGGCACTCCACCGCAGGTAGCCGAAACTTGACCGTGCCCCGCCAGATGTCCACCTCAAGGACACCAACACCCAGTGACTGCTACAGCGGAGATTACAGGCCAGCGTATCAGAACCCGTACTGCATGCCAAACAGCTATATGCAACCTGCTGACATCTCTCTACAAGGGAGGCAGTCCCCCAGAGATCAGAGGGAATACCATGGAAGAGAACGAAGAGCTTTCTCTAGCCCCAATGTGCCAACCAAATTCTTTTACACAGATGATGTTGGAAGATACCCTGGTCCAGTTTCTTCCACTAGCACTTACTATCAGGATGATCGTTATAGCGTTTCCAGCCAAAACCATTCACCCAAAGTACATTACATGCAAGATCCAAGAGCACGAATGGTTCCTACTATGCCAATACATCCATATTATTCTGAGATGGAGCATCGGCAATACCCTTTACAGGCTGTTTATCCCAGACCTTATTCTACAAGTGAGCCTGGAGCATACATAATTCAAACACCACCAACAAGAACATATTATGGAGACGATCCCAGAACTTACCCAGTTCAAGCTGTACCTTCTCAGATTTTCTACTCACACGATCCCTTCTACCCCCCGCCAGAGCATCACGTTCCACTGAGAGCGTATCATACAGAGGGCCGTCCACGCCCACGTGTGGCTCAGCCTCACTTTGATGGCTGGTATGGCTCAGAATTGTCTGGTTACGCCACTCACCACCCTTCCTCTCAGTTTGCAGCTCAAAGGGTGAGACAAGAACCATCACTGACACCCTGGTACGCTAATCCCTGCATGGAACCCAGCCGGCTTGGTGGAGAGGCCAGGCCGCACTCAAAGTCCTGGGACAACATCCTTAATACGCACGTGGAGCGGGAGCAGCCAGTGCATCGTGGGCGTAGCTATGAAAATCTCTTATCCCAAGGGAAGCGAGCACTATCCCCGGATGACAGACGGCAGCCTGTGGTAATTAACCTCTCAAGCTCACCCAGGCGCTACGCAGCCCTCTCTTTGTCCGAAGACTCTTTGGAGAAAGGCCCTTCCTGCGGGGGAAGAAGCGCCACTGGACGGCTCTGGTTTGTCACCCCGGAGATCACCATCACAGACAATGACATCCGCCAGGGCAACCTCAGAAAGCCGGAGGTGCGATCCGCTAGCTGGGACGCAGTGGACTCTGGAAGGGCTTCAGCTCCGTGCCTCCCTCACCAGGAGCCACTCTCCTGCTCGTCGGAAACGACCAAAGAAAAAACCCACAACAGTTACTCCCTGCAGCAGAGCCTTGAGCAGCTGGATGAGCTGTTGGCGGACTTGGTCATTGACTACAAGCCTCCTTCTAGCAGGAGACCCAGCGAGGACCTGCTGGACCAGCTCAAGAAGCTCATCAGTGAGGATGACGCGGGAGCCTCGGCCAAGAAAAACCCCAAGGACCCAAGGGAACCCAGTCCTCTCGATAAACAGCCCGTCTCCACAAAGATGGCCGCCAGTGCTCACAAAGACCAGGACAGCGGCTGCGACGGGCTCCAGAAAAGCATGGAGGAGTGTTCCCCCGACCAGAGCACAGACGAGGACGACACCATGATGTGCTCCAACAGGAAGTGCCAGCGGACAGAGACACTGTTCAATGCCTGCCTGTACTTTAAATCCTGCCACAGCTGCTACACCTATTACTGCTCTCGCAACTGTCGCCGAGAGGACTGGGACATCCACAAGGAGAACTGTCTGTATGGGCGCATTGGCAGCGTTTGCAGGCACATCCTGAAGTTCTGCCGGGAGACTGCAGAGATCCACAAAGCCTTCTCCCGCATTGCCAAAGTGGGTTACCTTTCCCGCGGGAGGGGTGTCCTTTTCCTGGGCTTTCCCAACACAGGATCGTCCAGCAACTTCCTGCAGTTTGGCCTGGAAAGCCTTCTTATGTCGCCCACGTACCTGTCCCTCAGAGAACTCGATGGGTTCAAGGACAACCTGGGCGAGTACTGCAAGGAGCTGCAGGAAGCCGGCAAAGAGTATGACCCTAATGAATGTTTCCTCTTGAATGTATCTATTGCTGTAGGGGAACAAGTGCCTGACCGACCTTCGCCAAGAGTCCAAGCCCCAACTGTCCGGAAGTACGCTAAAGTCTCCCTGGCCTCCTCCAGCCCAGAGAATAGGGTCTTCAAGAGGGAGAGTGACATGGAGACGCTGATCCTCACCCCGCCCCCTGGAACGTCTGACATCGATAAAGAAGGGGAGGAGGGCAGGAAGGCTCGGCAGATCTGCTTCATCAACATTCAGCGTGAACTCAGGACCAGGGGGGTCTTTCTACGTCACGAATACCCGAAAATCTACCAGCAGCTCTGTGAGTTTGTGGAGAGCAACAAGAGATTCACGCCTACTACCATTTACCCTATCGACAAAAGAACTGGAAAACAATTCATGTGTATGATCATGGCTGCTTCTGAACCAAGAACACTGGACTGGGTCGGCACTCCCCATCTCCTCGATGACATTATATAATCAAGTGTCTGATATATACAGATATAGATTATAATTTCAGCCTATTTATTATAAATGTTTGTAGATACATATTTTATTACAGAGAAGAGGTTTTATTTGGGTTTGACTTAATCAGTCTGTATTACACAACAGAGTAACTAATTATATGGAGAATGCAACAAACATATGGTATTTAGTGAACTTGGATTTGTACTATTTAGTCTGTTTTTTTTTTTCTTCTCCGTTTGCTTGTTTTATATGTAAGCCATAATATTTTCATATCGCTATTTTCTCGGTCCTGCATAAGTAACGTGTATCTTGTAACTTCCTTGTGCGTTTGCAATACGGTATTGCAAGTCATTTCTTTAACCAACCAATTTTTTTTATACTTTTAGAACGAACCCTTTGGATACACTCTACAGTTCCAGTTGTTTAGCTATGGCAAAAGCATTCCCGGTAAATTCCACCGAAAGAGAAAATATAGAAAATGGCCCGACACATGCCTGCTAATGAATATGCTTAAATGAAGGGGGACAATGCCTTTCATGTACTGTTCCCAATAGCCCAAGATGAAACTGTGATTAATATACTGTACCTTGGTAACCAAACGGCTTACCAGTGCTTTGATCTTCTAACCTATTTTTGGGTGGATTGTCTGCTAAAGAGGGCATGTGATGGATCATCAGAGAACCAAACAAATAAAACTATGAAAGCTTAAAAGAGACATAAAGACAAAAGGGTTTCTGTAGTTATATTACATAGACTAGGACTTTGTTCATGCGATGTAAAACGTACAACTGTAGAAGACTGTTTGTACTTACCTCCATAAATGCAACATGCACAATATAAAAACATGCTTAAACCGAAACCGTAAAACAAATCAAGACTAAAAAATAGATTGTGAACCTCCTATGTCTGCCGTTTTATGTCATTAGAATATGCTGATCTGTTTGTCACTATAGCCGTGGTTCTGAAGCCTAAAATAGTTTGTTTTACACGTACTGTGGTAGGCTAGTGACAGGTCCCTATATGCCTCGGGTATATGTCTTCAGTAAAAACCGAACATAAAACACATTCACATTAACAGCAGAGGGAAAAGAGCAACTTGTTCTATATAGTGGGTGAATTATTCATGCGTTGCAGAAAATGAAAGACAATGAATCGTCAAAAGGGACTGCAGACCAATGGAGAAAATTTCATTTCTGTTTTCCGTTCGCGTCAAGATTTTACCGGTTTCTGCACCACAAGTTAACCTTAGTTGCTTTACAGAGAGGGTGGACGTTTCAAAATGGCACTCGGTACAGGACAGAGTTAATAATATCCAGTATTCTCTTTGTGATGCATGTATAAAACACAGAGACGGTCCTGACCTCCCTGGGGCCCTAAGCAAAATTCTGCTAAGAGGCCCTCCTACCTGACCCATGAGCCATGTAAACCATTTGCGAGGGTGAGGCGGGGCCCTTGTGTAATTTGCGGGGCCCTACGCAACTTGCGTAGTGAGCGTAAAGGGCCACCCGGCTCTGATAAAACATTACGTTTTTACCTCTTGCCTTACTTGCGATTTTCACTCCTGTCTCATTGTTAATGGCCTTCTACGATGTTGTACTGCCCGGTCTCAGTGGTTCAGGAAATCAACATCGCAACATTGCTTTATCAAAACAGATAATCAACTCATTTTAAGTGCTGTTCATTATTTTTAATCTTATTATGAATACATTTACGTTATGTTGTATGTAGTAAGACCCTGCATCTGTTGAATTGACTTGCTTGGCAGGCTACTGTATACAAATTAAAATTTAAATGAATGAATGCATGCTATTCTATTTTGGCATTTCACGATGAGAATGGGTACACAAATACATATAAATTAACTTGCTTGATAATTTCATATTTTTTAAAAATAGAAAAAAAAAGAAGAAATATTTTGTTTGAGAAAATATATTTAATTCCAATGGACTGCATGGAATATGCAAAAAATATATATATTAATTGAAGGTGATGTTTTCAGGTTGAACTGTTCCAGTTTAGTAAAGAAAAAAATAAATATCTGGAAGATGTTGTTCGCTGTATCATTAAAATGTCATCATCGGTTCTACTCTGTACTATTTATAAAACGTATTTAATAAATTAAATGGAGGCATTAGGCTGAGGTTGTATTTATTTTTCATATAGCCACAGATTGATGGAAAGAAAAACGCTGAGTTGGATAACAGCCCCATGACACAAGTGAAAAGGGGGGAGAGGGGGTCACGTTACAGTTTTTGCCCCAAAAGCAGACGACTACTTGCGTGACATACATCCTCCATTATCTCACGCTACAGAAGAAAAGGCACACTATCTGTTCTCAGGCCAGTGGAGGCTTTGACTGAGGCCTGGCAGCTGGAGGGGTCGATGGGTGAGCGTGGGTAAGCCTTCTGCCTACTCCATTTCCAGAGGCGCAACGCACCCTAAGGCCACTGTGTCTCAGACTCAGCTGTAACGGTTCCCCCTAACGTAAATCAGCTGAGCACCGTCGCTCATGGGAAGAGGAGATACGCAGCTAAAGAAGGTGCTGGAAATTCAGAGTGGTCTTCTGCATGATTTCACGTCGGCGTACATTTGCGTGGTATAAGTGTTGAATAATTGAGCAGGTCAGTACGTGGAAGTGGAGGGACCTCTGGAGGTTATTGACAGACTCACAAATCAAAGAGCCGGTAAGCAGATGATTGTTTATTTATTCCGTGTTCCTCTTACGGTCCGGCGGACAGGAAGACCACGGAGGAAGGGGGCGTGGCTGTTCGATTAATTTACCCCTGACAAGGACCGCTGGAAAATCCCACTCCTTGTTTCCCTCATGCATAAATCCTGCCTTTTATGGATACAAAAATGAGGCTAATCTCAAGCTCTGTGAGGTCCTGATACGACCCTGACCCCGGACAGCATTTAAAGTCTCGACCAGTGTGGTGGAAACATAACAGAACAATAACAGACACTGATTTACTTTATCTTCCCAGAGTGGAAACAAAGCAACCCTTGTGCACACCGCGTGCAGCGCTTTGTTGTAAAATTTAGCCCGAAATAGAAGGACTCGAAAGCTAATTATGTTAATTATAATGAGGCTATGTGGAATGATATGAAAGTGTCTAAAGGGGCTATTCACTAAGAAAATCATATTAGCCTCCCACCTATCACTGATTAAAAATCCATATAAAATCTCACTCTGACTACAAATTAGACTGTCCCAACGACGATCGTGGGGTGGCATAAGCTGACACGGGCCCTGCGCCCGCCCCTCTTTAAAGGGAACGGACACCAGGAATAGGAAACGGTGGCATTCAGGTCAGTAACGGAAGAACACGTTCACTGGTAGAAATGATCAACGCAGCTTATCCACCGACAATAGGAATGCGGCACAGATTGGGATGGGTTCGGATGCAGGGAGCTGTCTTTTTTTCTCGTTTTAAAGGGGCAAAAAAAGAAAAAGCAGCAACAGAACAAAGAGAATCTCAAAAAAAATAAAATAAATAATAAGGCCAGCCCATTTGATACCCTCCCCACCAAAGCCCCTCCCTACCAGAAGTGTGTAGAAGTGAATCTGTCTAAAGTCAATCAGACTGGTTGCACCTGAATGTGGTCATTTTAGGTGAACTGCACACAAGGGCATCAGTCCATTGGCTGAAGGGCGTGTCCCTGCTGGTCTCATCAGACCATAACCTGATGTCGTTAAAGGAGTCATGCTCCGGTGCCTAATCTGACCCGAGGTTGGTAGGCGGGCATGTCACCAACTTAGCCAATGACCTTCACTTTTGCAAACTCATCTGATTCCCAGTGTGCGAGTGCCCAAGGCACAAAGGAACGCACAGTCAGAACGCCGCAGTCAGCAATTAGTTCCCTGTATGCAATTTACGAGCTTGTCGTGAGTGAGTCATGTTTTGCATAGTAAAACCTCCAAATAATGGAAATGCCAATACGTTATTTAGCAGAGTGACACGTGTAGCCCCGAACGGAACGCCTTGGATGATTGGTTAATCAGCAAAAGTGGTGCATTAAAAGGTTTATGGTCCAATTAAATGTATGGGGTTTAAAAGCCCCTTTTCAACTGACTGAAGGCAGTATTATATGGTATTGTATTGTCTTGCCTTCAGAGTATTCCGAGGAAAAACCGTGATCCCACTTCAACTGAGGAGTATGAAAAGCATGAAAAGTATGATTGTCTGAAGTATGATTTTGTGCAGATTCAACATCATTGTCCACTTAGCGCTTGGTTAGACATTAATTAAGCACACTTGGCATGAGGGGGGTTCTGCTCCTAACCATTATCTTTTAAATGTCTCATTAATAATCATTATATATTTATATGTGTGTGTGTGTGTGTGTGTGTGTGTGTGTGTGTGTGTGTGTGTGTGTGTGTGTGTACAAATACATACATTTAAGGATTAGGCTTTGATTTAAAAAGAAAGGGCATTTAATGAATACCAGCCATCAGTCAAGTAAAAGTTTATTACATAACAATTACAATCAGCCAGCAGGGGCTGATTTGTTAAAGAACAAAATCTAGGTTCACCTTGGAGTGTGATGCTCAAGCGTATCTGCCAATGTCTGCTTTCCCTGCAGTATGTGGAAATGGGCAGTAGACACTCGTGGTTTGCATAAAACACACATTTCAATTACCGTGACGATACCGCCATCTGCCGGTAAAACTTGTAAAAAGCATGTTCCTTCACTTTTACAACATGAATTAAATTCTAAAAGCCGGTTGAAACACAGCGAAAGAGTACAAAGCGTCAATAAAATATATTCATTGGCTAAATGATTAAAGGCCGTTTACAAAATATCAAGTACTATCACTGTATATTGAGTGTCTACTTGATATGACCGTATAAATACAAATATAAAAAAAGACAGCTGCTATGATAAAGACCAATGATTTGGGTCACACCACAGTGGAGGGTTTTAAGGATTAATTAATAATAAACCAAGAAAATCCTCAAACAGCCTGTGTTTGTTATAAAACCTCCTAATGGGAGTCAACTATGTTGAGCTTTATTTTGTGTGGAAATTGACTTTAAGCATAACCAAACAAAATCGTTTGGATCATTCATGGATCATTAAAAAAAGGCTAAAACATGCCTCGCGTTTGTGACAGTAGCGGTCTGATTGGCATCCGTGAAAGCAGTGGCCCATTCTAATTCTACTAAGAGGGGCCCAGGGTTTAAGGCACAGCCTGGCAGGGGACTCCTCTGTCGCAACGTGATTATACGAGGCGAATAAGAATCGACTCCCAAAATTCGACGAGAACTGAAATGTTGTTTTGGTGTAAGATACATTAGTCGTTTTTGTCATTGTAATAGACATCAGTACTGCAGCAATTCTTGTTTTTCTAGTACATTCAAATTATCAAAACAATCGGAGAATTTTACACATTTTTTTTTTTTTTTTTTACAAATAATTCAACGCCAAGCGGAGGATTTCTATGCCGCGTACTTATTAACGCAATCGGACCATTATCATACCGTTTTTATTTCCGCAAGGCCGTCTTGGTTGGAAAACTACAACCCCCACACTTCCTCATCGATGCAAATTTCTAAGTACGCATGCGGATGGAGCATGTCCTGTTGTGTGACAGTTAACGCTAAGGACTGGGTAGGTTTACAGGGAGGTTGCTAGCCAGCTAGCTAACAAGAGTTGTAATAAGGACAGAAACATACAACCACAACATAGATAATACGTGAAACAAAAAAGAAAACCAACCAGGCGGCTTAATCTAGGAAATAGATACGCACCTTACTAAGTAAGTAATATTTGATACAATTGTTTTGCTGTCCAAGGTAATCATTTGCATTTTGGCTAATGCTTGCTAGCCAGTAATGATGAGGTCCAGAATCGTTTTACTGTGCTACCTAGGCCTTTCATGTTTTGGTAGCTACAGTTTACCCGCTGTTTTACACAGCAGCTGTCCGTTACTGTAACTCTAGCATTTGAAGATGAATCTTCGAGTCCGTCCGGCCGAGTTCTTTGAATGCCTTACCACTTTAAACCCTCTGTTCACAATATCTGCTACGCTACTGACGGGTAACACTTTCTGGCTATTTACCCGAATAGCTAAAGCTAATTTTTGAGGTGCATCCCATCATGATAGTTGATTCGTCGGAAAGATCTAGCTTTAGCCAACAGACACATTTTTACTATCTAAAAAGGACTGCCTGGGTGTGTTCGTTGTAGACATGTCATTTGTTATTGGTTTTTAGCCAAGGGTTTCGAAGATCAAATGTAAGTCTTCCATTTGGCTGGCTTTGCATTTCGCCGTGCGGGAATTCTGCTACTAATTTGTGTTTAATATGTGTGGAAACTACAATTTTGGATAATACTAATTGATCGTTTCACCAGTGCAGATATATATCAAAGTGACGGATACGACCTGCCAGTAATGTTTGACGTGTTTTTAGAAATGTTCAGTACTGAAGATGTCATTGATGTACTGTTTATGTTTTCTTGTTATTATTTTTATATTAGATTTTTTGCGTATTCTATTTTGTCTGTGAATACGTTGTGAGATGCTACACGCAAACACACTCAACGTGTCCGGTTGTTCCATCCAACCGAAATAAATACAAATGAGCAGAAAGATCTCGAGAGCTTTAGGCTAAGACGAATTTGTATGCCCAGCGTCAACTTCTGGGCAAACTGTGTTGTCCCGGTGTTCTTTAGTTATTGGGGACTGGGTGGAAGGGCAGCTGGACTCTGAAGGCTCGCCTACTCTCCTGTCTCCACTCCGACGCGAGCCTGCCAAAATCCCGCGGCCCTCTTGTGTTCTCCGTCCAGACAGCTGCGTGGCTGGCACTGTCGGGCAGTCGCGTGGCACCCGTCCCCACCTGTCCTCCCCCCCTGTGTGTGGACCGTGGTGCTCAGGCACCCAGATCTGGACCTCAGCCACAACTGTGGTCGCTGCAGTTTGTGTGTCTGATGCTAATAGAAGACCCCGTAAATGAACGCACTGAACCCTGTCATTAGGCCTTTGTAATACAGATTAAAAAATGCAAAGCACCTGTCGGTAGTCTTGGGGGGGTGATAATTTAGGTGATCGTTAAACTGATTATTTCCACCGCTGTTTGTCCAGGCCGAGTACTTTAAAAGGCCGGATGGTAGATGTTGGTGCTGATATTGCAGATGCACGGCATACTTCAGTTTGTTTGACTGTGTTCTTTCAGTGCTTCCCTGGAAGAGGGAAGGTGAAGTGAGGGGAGTGGGCCCTGCGGGCCCCTCTGTGGCTGAGTCAGTGCAGCGGATGTGTTGCCATGGCTGCAGGCGGCTGGCAGGGGAGGAAGCGAGGAGGCCGGACAGTTGCTCATTGTGCCGAGAGGGCTGCAGTTCTGAGGCCCACCCCCGGGCCTGGAACCGACCACTTTCCCACCCCCGGGCCTGCCCACGCAGAGCCTGGATCCGGCCACTTCCCCACCCCTGGGCCTGGATCCGGCCACTTCCCCACCCCCGGGTCTGCCCACGCAGAGCCTGGATCCGGCCACTTCCCCACCCCCGGGCCTGCCCATGCAGAGCCTGGAACCGGCCACTTCCCCACACCCGGCCCCTTCCCCACACCCGGCTCCACCGGGAGGCATGGTTGTCGCCGGATGCCGGAGAGGGCGTTAATGTCAGGCCCGAGTTCTTCCTTTAGGCATGAGGTCAAAAGGTCAACGTCGGACCGGGCTTTCTGATATCAGAAATTTCCCAAGCAGAAAAGTGGCACAATGATAAATGGATTGGACTTGTGACCATTTTGTGGCCAGTTTACTTCCCGCCAAGCAAGGCACTTAAGGCCAGATTATCCAGACGGAATTTAAATTGGTGAGTTGACTGTGGAGGAGAGTATTTTCTAAGCCATGAGATAATGATACTTTAACGTTAGCCATTTGTTTTTCATATCCGCTCAAACTCATAGGTTTAGCGTAAAGTGCGGTGTCATTTTTAATGCTTCCTGGGCACTCGGTCTCGATGGTGTTAAACCGAGATCAGGGCGGGGGGGGGGGGGGGGGGGGGGGGGGGGGGGGGGGGGGGGGGGGGGGGGGGGGGGGGGGGGGGGGGGGG
>JAOYSI010000024.1:225479-239079 GCA_025775065.1 Hiodon alosoides | reverse complement strand
ATAAGTCCTTATGTATACCTATGAATAACGACTATCCCCAAGTATTTCTTTAACGTTATGATTAACTAGAAACTAGTCGCGTGTCACTTTAGGAAAATGTACTGATACAAAATATCAAATTTTATGAGCAGTATAGCCAACTTTTTTTTTTCTTGGTTATTATTCATTAAAATTGGTTTATATTTTTACACACCAAAATACACATATTTGCTTTGCACACCAACATACACATATTTGCTTTGTCAGACAGCTTTGTATATATCGTCATTAGCTGTGTGCTACAATTTCATTTTCAATAACATAAAACTGGGACATAGACACATTTAAAAAATGTAAATAAAAATGTAAATCCAAGTTTAGCTGCAAGTTGTCATCTGTCACAAACTATTAGATGCAGTGGTAGTGAATTACATGACATTATGATTTCCCCTTTTCAACCTGCCTTGGTGAAACTTTAAAAATAATAAATTTCTAAAAGTATTTTTGGAGATCTGAGAGCTCATAATTTAAAAGCTTAGGTTCCATATGTGTAGGCAAGAGGCAAGTTAAACTTGATGAGAAAGCTATTAGAAATGTTTTTTTTTTTTATGGCTTCATAGCCTAAGTAAGTTTATTAACTCTCCTTGTCTCGCTTTAAAAAATGTTTTAATATGTAGCCCTTTTTTCTGCTTTTATAATAACATTGGGCTCACTTGTTAAAGAACTAATATAGAACGCAGTAATATATAGATTAAAAAAAAACATTAAAAAGATCAATAACATTTTAGTGAAATATAAACCATACATCTAGTTGATTGGGATGCAATTGAATAGCACTGGCAATAGTCTCTGCTCCAGGTTTTTTTACTTCCTCGGTTTCACCCACAGGGCGCTCTGCTGCCTCACTCATCATCCCTTAGCTAAGTGCAATATTGGAATAGCATAGGTATAACTGGCTCACAACTCTAAAGCATAAGGTGCAAGACAAAGGCAGAATTCTCAAAGGTCCCCTCTCAGACATGTAAGCGGATTGATCAGTAAATGTGCCAGGATGGTTAAAAAGGAAGCTTACAAGTTATATAGAAGCCTGATATGTAAGGACACTTCAATCAACGTCATGTTTGGGTAATTCTGCTGGATGATTTAAATGAACAAGGGAAAAATCTGGAGTGATGTCATTAATTGAGAATTTAAACAGGAAACAAAAAAACCCACCTCACCCCCAAAAGTGATCTGACTCTTGTTGCTACAGCACTTCAGTAAGATTAGCATGGGTTATGATGAAATCTCAAACTGCCATTTTAGCTAATTATGATTTACGATATTACTTTTAACTCTAAAATTTCAACAGATATTTCATGTGTCTGGAGTCACATTGACTACGCTGAACCTTTATTTGAAACCAGAAGGGCAATTATGTCCCACAAGTAAAACCCTTTGTAGCATTATCCTCTAGTTGTAGTACATATATAAATCAATGTTGTTATCAAATCAATGTTTAAGATAATACATGAAGGGTAACTGGGATGAGAGTGAAATATATTAGTCAGAAATAGTGACATTTAGTGCAAATATATAGCAATCGTCACACATGTCTTTCAGCACTTTATTGACTGTAAATTAATCATGTTTTAACAACATAATGAGTAGTGAATTACATAGATTTGCTTTCATTATAATTTAATGTAATAATCCCTAGTTGCACACAGGCCATTACAAGGTGTTAAAACCTTAGATGCTGCAGAACACACAGTCTACATTGTTTTTCATGTCCTTTTAATGTTACCTAATAGATATTTCATATTTGTGTTGTTAAGAAAACCCAAATCTCACCAGACAGATTTGATTTTAGCAAATATATTTTTTTGAAAGCACAAAATCCAAAAAATAAAATAAAATATACAACCTGGCATTTAGAAACGTTGTTGCTCTACAAGGTGGACACACTTTCAATTCTTTGTCCAATCGAACACAAATGTACACTACAAAATGATGATAAAGATAGTCCCCATCAATTCCTGAAACTGAGCCTCTCAGCCACACACTAATAATTCTATCATAAAAGCAGCACAGGCACTAGAAAGACACACCAATTTAAAGTAATGCAGTAGAACAACATGGCTTTGAGGTAATGACTAACATCAAAGAGCCGCTTCAAGCATGACCTATGTGGGTCCAGCCATTTTGCAGCAGACAGCCATTTTTTACCCAGTTCCATTTTGTATACCCGTGCTACAAAAAAAAGGGAACTGACTTTAGCATCACATGGTATATATACATTTATATATAAATATACATATCCACACACTTTGAGATTTTTTTTATCTCACAAATTTGGTCTGTTTTAACTATCAAGCTTGTCCATAAGTTTTGCCGCAGAAGGCGAAACCATCCAGTTTGCATAAACACTATCATTGGCATATCTTGTAAAGACTGGGTTAGTGCCATCCAGTCTGGTGATCAGTACCGGACTCTTCTCAGGCCAGTTCGGGTATGACATGCCTAAAAACGAGAACAGATAATTTTTTCTGCACTGAGGAATCATAATGTAGAGTGCAGACAGTAAGGCTCTCAACAGAAACCCTGGCTTTGGCGTGGCTTTATGACCTATCCCAATTAGTTTTTGCATATATTTAAGGCCAATTCCATATTCCAGATCTCTATTCAAAAGAGGCACGCATAGTATTGAGTTATATACATTTACTGTTAAAATTGAAATACAAATGTGTTTTATACACTTAATTAAAGAAACCCAAAAACAAATGCATACGTACATTATTTGGTAAAGCTAATGTTAAAAGTTGTTGGGTAAATCGTTTTTAAATCAACATGGCCTTTTTAGGGTGTGTATTCTTGCAGTACAATATGAGACTTTAAATAATTGTATCTGCGTTTGTAATACGATACGGGCACATTCTTTGGTTGGACGACAGGCACTATAGCTGAAAAAACAAGGAACTCTTTCCAAAAAGCTTCCCAAGATTGTCATCATTTCGTGGACCTTTTTTCTTTTAGCAGACCACAAGGCAACCACTTTGCAATTGCAAAGTCCTCTCAACTGCGTATGTTTTGGAGTAATCTAATGTTTTAGATTGGTCACAAGAATCTCTTTATTCGTGAATATAGTCACGATGTTGAATGTTACCAAAGCTTGAATGTATTGAACAGCCTTACTGTTTCCCTCATCAAATGTCAGTACAGAAAATTCAAAGTATGTCACCCATTACCACCACTGACTGATCTGGGACCTGTTGCAAATGTAAACTTGATTTTAAAAAGAAAATGTTAATCCAATAAAGTGAAGAAAAGTAGTCATAATCCTCTTTACCTAATTCTCTTTTTTTGGACATTTTATTAAATGTTTTTTTACTGGTTATCAATGCAATTAGTAAGAAATTCTAGAATGGGCAATTTAGCAAAGCCTCTTAAATGAATATATCATAATTGGCTTGAGTTTACACCAGAAGCAGGTCCAAATTGAAACCATTAACTTAATCAATCATTGATTAAAAAAAAAAAAAAAAAAAAACTTTACATTTTCATAAATGTCCACATAGCATGCCATTATCACATTCACAGACTCTCTATGGAAAGTCAGGCAGAAATGCAGAGAGAGAAACTTTGTTTCCTGTCTTTAGAATCGAGTAAATGCATGGGAAATTCTACCATAAAGCTTGTTTTCAATCCATGTGGAGGGGAGTGTGCGAGGGAGGGGAGCATTGTTACAGTCCACAAGGGGTGTGTCCTCTTCAGAGAGCGAATCGTCATACAACAGGGAGTCAGCTGGTGTGGAGGCTGCGAGATCCAAATAATCCTTCCAGCACAAGAGGGAACAAAAACATTATTAACACTCTAACTGGGAATGCCACGGAATGCATGATTGTTCTGTAGTGGAAACTCAATTACGTTGTAAAGCTGCTACAAACTCTTTTTTTTTTGGCACTAGATTAAGTAACCTGTGGAAGTTTTTAATTTTTCATTCTTCAAACATGCTTGCTAAAGACAGTTCTACCACTAATAACTTTGACATAATTCAGGTTTAGGTTCATTTAGATTTTCAGTGAACAATTTTCCAATTTAAATATTAAAATTGGTGGAGTTTTTCCATTACATTTAACAGTAAAAAGATGTTAAGTGATGAAAAAAATTAAACGTAATCAGTCATTGATGAAAAAAAAATCATAACATTTTCATTAATGTCCACATAGCACACCATTATCAATTTATCAATTTTTTCCCCTTATGAAATTATATTTCTTCATGAAAAATTGATCAAATTATTATTATTTTTTAACATTTCTCTTCAAAGACTAATAAAACTGTAACATACAATAAGCATCTCTGATGTATTCATTCTTATATTTCTTTTAAATTGGGTGAATCCGAAAAAACACTGATGCTCACCAAAACTGAATAAAATTGAATAAAATCATGGCCAACACCTGTTTTATTTTTTTTACCCAATGTTTTTCATTATCATTAACCCTACGGAACACTTTAAAGGTAACTGTGCGTAGGTGTCCGTGGATCCATCATATGATGAGTAGATAGACCTATCCAGCAGTTGTGAGGTTTAATTATTATAGAGGTTGTAATTATGGGTGGGGGCATGTATTATTCACGTTTTTCTAACTTCTGAAATAAAAACCTAATTAGTAGCCATGACATATTATCGCTCCATCAATCCTGCATGCTTGTAAGAGTGTGGTTGAGAGCACGTGTGTTTCTCCATGAGTTTCTTACTCTGCTCTTCACCATCATCTTTTCCAGCTCTTTGCTGATCTCTGAGAATGTTGGCCGCTTGTCAGACTCCTGTTTCCAGCAACGGAGCATCAGGTTATACCTGAAGAAACAAAACAAAAATGAGAGTTGAGTTAATAATGCTATGCGCTATTTTAAAACTTGATTTTTTAAGTTTGCATGTAGGGGTGGGTATGTGTGCGTGCGTGTGTTTGGCTGTGTGGGTCCGGGCACAACCACTTCACGTGTATGAACACACATTTCTTCTGTGCAGTTCTCAGGTTTCTCCATCCTGTAACCTGTCTTCAGGAGGTTGAAGAGGCGCTCTGGAGCAATTCCTGGATAGGGGTTTCCTCCCAGTGTCACAATCTCCCACAGAAGTACACCAAACGACCAGCTATGTCAGGAGAGAAAAAATATTTCCTGGATCTCAACCGGCTGCTTTCAAAATCACCTGCTGCCTTGGTAAATGTCTGCCCCTTTTTTTGTAATTTATAATAAATACGTACAATCCTCCCTAAACAGAGCACTGTAGCAAATGCTTTTTTGACAATTGAGTGCTCGTAAAACATGCTCATTACATGGAAATATATTAATTTATCAATAATACCATTCTTTTATTTGATTGTATTGCGATTAATACCATTGGGTTAAAAAGACGAAGTCTGACAGTTTCTTCAATGAAGCCACTGTAAGACTCGGGACTATGTAAAAAACGAATGTGTTGGAAACTGAATACGCTGTTAAGTAGTTTAGTTTCCTTACTGGGTTTAAGTGTTCATGATACTTACACATCACTTTGTGTGGTGTAAATATGGTCAAACAAAGACTCTATTGCCATCCATTTCACAGGAATTCGGCCCTGAAGAGAGAAGTGTAATGCACAATGTGAATCATTACTCCATTAATTCTGGCATATCCACCTACAGAAATTGATATAAATATGGACAGGATTCTCATGATAAAAAATTAGGAAATCCATTTGCATACTAAATAAGTTACATTCAAAAACAATCAGAGTGGAGTTCATTTAATTATGCTATTTGTTAGCTAAATGTACATTTATACACCTATACATCTTTGGTGCACACAAAAATGAAAATAAAGCGTTATTTGTAGTAAAACTATTAACAAAACTTAAGCATGCTATTAAATGAATCAGGTTTAACTTGTAATTGATGTGATTCCCAATGCGTTTATACGGTGGATATCTGAATTTTGCAGAAAACGTTTATTCGTGTTTTCTGACACGTTAGGAATCATAGTGTGACATATAGATGTGTAGCGAAACGTTTTTAAAAAGAAACTTACAACACAAAATGTGAACTGTGAAGGACATAATACTACCTTGCTCCTTTTCACATAGGAGTCCTCCTCATACACATCCCGTGACAGTCCAAAATCAGAGATCTTCATCTTCCGTCCCTCTGCTACTAACACATTTCTGGCTGCCAGGTCCCGATGAACAAGCTAGGAATATAATAAATTACAGGTATAAAATGACTGATTAACTGATTAACCAAGAATTATGTCAAACTTCTAATGTACAGCTCATACTAAGAATTACTGAGAAATATACTGCTACTGTTTTATGCAACCGCAGATGCAAAAAGTCTAAATAACGTGTATGTGAGGCACTTAAAACTGCAAATGATGCTGGTCGAGTAGTCACGCTCCCACAGTGTCATTACCTCATTATTACACACCAGAAACATACCCTAGCAGGAAAACATCCATGAGGAATAAGTCTGTGTAAAGACACTTCATGTCCTCCATCCATAACACAAGGATCACTGCAGCAGTACCTTCATTTCGGCCAAGTATTGCATGCCCCTGGAGATCTGCCAGGCAAAGGAGATGAGGTCACCCATGGTCAGGGCCCTCTCGTCTGGGTTTTCCAGATAGCTAGAGTTGCGGTTGGCATCGCTGCCCATGTAGCTCGGGCCCACTTTCCGGCTCTCTCTGAGAAAGTTACGCAGTGACCCATACTTTGCGTACTCAACAATCAGGTACAAGGGACCTAGGTAGAAGAACATTGCACTTTGTTATTTTTTATGGGGCGAGAGGAGTGACCCAAGATATTTCGAACATGTTTGTCCAGTGCATAATGACAATCCTTTTTTCACCTCCAATCCCTTAGCTAATTATTCTAAGAGGGAAAAACAAAGATGCACGAGACAGTCAGAAGTGACTCCAGGGTGAACTGAATAACAAAACAAAGGTTTTAAGGACATGGTACAGTACTGTTATTTCCATCTACTGTATCGTCTCCTTCATGGCATTTGATTTACCACACATGAAGGAAAATTATGACCCATACCACTTGTCCACGTATGTCCGCCTCATGAATATTTAGGTCTCGAGTCAGCAATCATGGACAGATGAGAAGTCAACCAAAAAGGTGCATGTTCTAATGACGTGTAAATGTTGTTTTTAGGCAGTGACTGACTATAACCTTGGTTTCTTCCCTGCAAAGGTGGGGCCAATTATAATCAATGTTTGTTTTTATATGGTGGTTATGAATAAACTACTTCATTTAAGATCAGGAAGGTCATGGCCGTAGAGACCGTTAAACCAGTTCAGTCAAAATGAGTCTGGGACCTTACCGTCTTGACTGCATGCTCCGTACATCTTAATGACATGCGGGTGGTTGACTTGCTTGAGCAAAGTGAACTCAGACAAGAGGTCCCGGAGTTCACTGTGTGAAGCGTTTTCTGTTTAAAAACAAAAGGAGGAAAATACTTTTATGAAACAATAGAAAAGGCTAACTGGTTATCAAAGTAAAATTTATAAAAATTGTCAAAAAATAACCTTGAAGTGTAACAACGAAAATGATGTTTTTATTTGTCCTCGATTCATTTATTCCTGAGAGGGTGAATATTGCAGCAGAAGATAAGTTGTCCATTAGTCCTGGAATATGTACTACAGGTCAATGCAAAAAAAAGAAGATGTTTACGTAAACTTTAAAAAAAGAAAAAGAACTTTGCATCAATTAGTTGCACAATTCACTTCTTCTCTGTTGAAGAGAAAAGTATAAATGCTAAAAGTTTTTTTTTTTTTAATTGGATGATATTTGTTTTAAATACTACAAATTGAATTGCATTATAATCATACACATTTTCAATTATTGTTATGTTCATCATTTATTTTGCCTTTAAATTATATTCAGTTTTTACCTCCTTGTCTCTAGAACTGGAGATTCAGGTATTGTAGTGTCTCGTTCTCTGTTCTCTTGTTCCGTGAACTGTCACAGCTGAACATTATTGCATTTGTACTGTTTCGATCATTTTTTTCTCTATCTTAACCCCCCTGAGAATTTGGTCATTTTGGTGTTGTGGGAGGGTGATGTAGTTGAAGTGTAATCCCCTCTTGATGATGTTTGATTAATGCAGTTTATGTTTGCTAGATTAATTAGTCTAGACAGAATAACAGTAATTAGTTGCTCAAGATGAAACGTGATTCAGCACTAACTGTAAGGTTAGGTGACAACTGTTGAGGCTTTCCAGTTTTTTTCTGAAATAAAAACCAGTCCAACAAAATAAACCGCTGTTGTTTTATTTTATTTTTCTATATTATTATTGACACGTGGATTTGTGATCACGAGACTGTTGTTTGATATTTTATATCCTTGATTTATGTTAGGGTCAGATTACTATTTATAATATTGATATATCCGGTTCTTGAAATTGATCAACATAATTTTTGTCTAGCTGTAAGACCCTTGAGTTAATGAAACAATCTGATAAGGGTTAGGGTCAGATACCCTTTGCTGCCATGTTTGCCAGCTTCAGAGTTTTAAGAGTTCTCCATTATGAACATACCGTACATAAGCAAGGAGATCGGTCGATTCATCCAACTGTTGGGCATAAAAGCGACTCTCTCGAAGGTTTTTAATCAACTTCTGAGTTATATCATCTGCCATTTCATTTATTCTTCTCTCAACTGTATTATCTGAGAGTGAAATCAAATTTAACTGCTTGCGGGCCTTTTCTCCACACATCACGCCAACCATTTCTTTCGCGGCAGGTAAAATCTAATTTTCACCAATTGTGAGGTTATCCAGCATTTGCGATGAGCTTTGCTACACGATAAGATGCCTCCACTGCTTTACTGTTGTCGTTGCCAGAGACTGGCATACTGGCAGACTTCTGAACATACAACACTTGAGCAGTAGCTGCTCGTTCTCCGCTCCCACACAAGTTAAGCCTAACGCTAGGTAGTCACTTCGTTTAGCTTTATTTTTTAGTATTTTCCGTGTCAGGCATTGCTGAAGATTTATCCTTATATGTAAATGAAGAAACATCTGTATTTGTACTTTTCAGTGACACTGTTGATAACCATTTTTAAATCTGTTGTAGCTTACAGTTACTGTATGCAGCAAAAATATGATAAATTGGCGGGTTATTCTTAAACAAATCAGCGAGCTCGAATAGTGAACGCACAGTAACAGTTTAATATTTATTTTTCTTTATTTAATTATATATCGAATTATGAAATTTAATTATGACTGACATTTTTACATATGTTAACAAAATTATTATTTCTATTAATAATAATTGGCGGCCCCCCTGCAATACAGTCGCGGCCCACAGGTTAAAAACCACTTTCTTAAGCTTTGGGATGAATTCTGTTTGTAAAATAAAAAAAATTAAAGAATAAAATTTGATTGATTGATGACAGTCATCTTGGAATGCACCACTGCCAAATTTAACAGGGCTTAATCCCAAATAGAGAAGGCATGGAGTACTCTATCCTCTGACATTTCTTTGATTTAAGGAATATATTTGTCTTACCTGCATTTTGTAACTGAATATAATCGTCTGTTGCCACCTTTGAAGTCTACCTTTCCATTGTTGGTGATGTTGGGGACAATGTGTGTGTGCAAATTTCTGATAGCCAAATAGCCTGCTAAATGTGGTACAACATACATCTACAGCTGGATATTTGCTAAAGCAATTATCTGGAGTTCAAAAAGTGGAGCACTATTAACTGTCAATGCATAAAACTATAATACCAGCATTGGATTGACACAATGATATTACATTTAACCCAGCTAGTATGTCAATACAATGATAAACAGCTTTCAGTACTGGCACTGGTATTTTGAATTAGTGAAGTCGAATAAATGTTTTCATCAGATGTCATAGTTCTTTTTCCAAATCCCAATTTAATTTTTTTTTATTTCAATGAATAAGATAAAATGGCCTGATGAGGCTGTTTGAAACCGATGCAGGGCAAGGTATGTGCGTGTGCAAGGTGCATGTGACGATATGCCTTATTTTAGGATTCTATCGGCATACATATGTACCATTAATTAAAACATGATTTAATGTCAAAATGTCACTTTTTCACTTTGTTTGGAAATCTATAGTTTAATCAGTTGCCATAAATATTGTCAGTAGAACTGCTTGGGAGAGCCTTAGTCCTTTTAGGACCACATCAGTAGAACAAAACACGAAATGTATTTTATAGAAAAACAATTAGCAAAAGTATAATACATTCAAACAATGGCGTTAATGCATTAACAGGATGCATTAATGCAGGACAACAACCCAAAACACCGGAGCAAGTCCACAACAGAATGGCTTCTGCCTTTTTGGTTGGCCAAGTCAGAGCCCAGACCTCAACCTAATAGAGATGCTATGGAATGACTTGAAGAGAGCCATACACATGAGACGTCCAAAGAATATGACAGAGCTAAAGCAGTTATGCCACTAAGAATGGGCTAAAATTCCTCCTGAACGATGTGCCGGTCTTATCCACAGTTACAGGAAGCGCCTGGTTGAGGTTATTGCTGCCATATATATATATATATATATTTGAATGCATTTTAACTTGCTGATTGTGTTCAACTTAAAGAGGGTGAAAAAAATCCAAATGCTTTGACACCCCATAACACCTGCTCATAGTATTTTGTTTGATATATGATCACACACTTCGCACATATCCATTATAAGCACCTGCCCCTGACCTTCCAAGAATCTGGCTCGTTCATTGTTCTAAACTGCTATTGTAGGCGTTGCCCTACACTCAGGCCTAACATAAGATTTTGTGCCGGGGTTGCAACTGATACAACTTTCAGCTCCGTGAGAGGTATACACAGAAACCACTTTACAGGGTAAATTCTGCCATTATGAGCACATTAGAAACAAATTAATTATTATTTTAAACAATTTTCATTTTCAGCTAATTTTGGACTCACAGCAAATGTATGCATCAGCTAATCTAATCTAATCTAATCTAATCTATTCTGTACAACTCACCCTATTTAAATCCAAACAAAGTAGCACTATCAAAAGATTAAAAAGTTTTATTATTATTCAAATATTGGAATAGTTTTGTATGACGCCATCATATGGTACTCTTACATTTCAGAAAAAGTTTAGTAATTAATGCAAATTAAAAAAGTAGATTGGATCTTTGGTACAGTTTCAAATGACTAAATTAAAATATTTGAAGATGTGTTGTATGTGCATCAGAAAAAGTTATAAATATAGAGCTTTTATGACATCCCATTCTAAATCCATAGGTATTAATGTTGAGTTGGTCCCCCCTTTGCCACTATAACAGCTTCCACTCTTCTGGGAAGGCTTTCTAAAAGATTTTGGAGTGTGTCTGTTGGAATTTTCGCCCATTCTTCCAGAGGAGCATTTGTGAGGTCAGACACTGATGTTGGACGAGAGGGCCTGGCTCGCAATCTCCATTCTAGTTCATCCCAAAGGTTTTTGATAGGGTTGAGGTCAGGGCTCTGTGCGGGCACGAAGTTGGAAGCATAGAATTTTCAGAAATGTTAATGCCTCAGCTTACCAAGACATTTGTGCACAAAGCAAGGTCCATAAAGGCATGGTTGGATGAGTTTGGTGTGGAAGAACTTGACTGGCCCGCAGTAAAACAACATTCATTTTAACACATTTATATTGTTTATAAATCCTAAACAATTTATTTTCAAATCTTAAACTGGATTAAAGTAATCAGGTGTCTTTGAAAACAGGGTTGCAACATTAGCCAGTGTGCACCCATTAAAGAGGCCTGCTGGGGTTAGTAGGGGAAATAAACATGTGTATCTCTGGTCATTAGGTCATTAAAGTACCATTCCCCCAAGTATTTCTGCAACCATAACTGCTGATACGTGGTAGTGCTTTAATGGCCTAGGGCAGATACAGGTAATTACAAATCTCTTGACTAGAATTCAGTAATTAGTCCCTTTGGCCTTTGGTCATTTGATTCATTGTCATCTTAAAAATAGCTAAGTGCCTAATGACACAAATGCCATTTTCATATTAAGCATTTTGTCTGATTTTCTTTCTTTTCATTTGAAATTGTGATGCAATCTTTATTGTTATTTCTGCAGCTTCATGCCAGGATTAACACAATAAATCCAGGTTGCTATTATAAACAGAAATGTTATTTTTTTGTTTTTTAATGGAGTAGTTTACAAAGAATACATGAACTGTGTCCTAGCTAATTGCCTGTTCAGATGTCAGTTCAAAGTTAAAAGACCAACCATTATTATTGTCCATAATGAACATCAAAAAGTAGACAAAAATGTAACTTTAATTAGACAGTCCATGCTATTATATGTACTGTATGAGAAAATAAGATAAATAAATGAATTGTTAATGTGCAGTTTATTTTAGTATTTTAACAATTTACTAATACGCAATCCAGCAGTGTCAAATGGTGCCAGTGACTCGTACATAAGTTTCAAAACCACTGCCCTGGTTCCTACTGGTTCCTACTGGTTCCTGCTTGGTCCCAGATACGAGAGCAAACTGGTAAGCACGCTTGAGACCCTGGAACCCAGGCAGTCGTGGGCAAGTAAAAATGAATCAACAATTGTGGAACTCAAGGCTTAGCGTGGCCTGGACCAGCAGTGGGAAAGCAACAAAAATGATTTAACAACCAAGACAGGGGTGAAACATATCACACTCAGCCACTGCGATTCTCAAGCATCTTACAGGGTTCCCAAAAATAATGTATGTTACAAAGAGTAAGGAGGGAAAAGAATGAGGTTTGTTATATTTCAGTCTGTCTGTCCAGTGCAATGTTGAGAGCCCTGAAGTAGTCACATTTAGCACCATCAGATTCATTATTACACCATCAATCTAAATGAAAATCTTTGCACTTATGCCATGAAGATAGTCATGCTTACGAAAAACACTTTCTAAAGTTAAAAAAATAACATTTTGCACATGCTAAAACACAAACATTTTAGAATAGAATTTGGAAGTGCTAAGACCAGCAAAGATGTCCACTTGTTTCAATGTAACTAGGGAGATTCAAAGAGATTTCCCCTAAACAAAAATGTCCCTTCTTTCACAGTCTTTAACCTGCATTATTAGATTGAAAATATTAACTAAAGCATGAGCTTCTTTTAGAAAAGAATTTGTATATTGGGAGATTATCTTAGTATTTAAGGAATTCATTTGATATAAAAAATAATATATTTAAAAACCCAACTCTTTCCACAATCCTGTTTTGTAATGTTAATGACTCATCCTTCAGGTTCTCAATACTCCAGGGCAAGGTCACACCGGCGACTGAGATGGTAAACACGTTTATTAGAGGTCATTAGCCCAGTGTATCATTTCATCCCCTGAAGAGCAATTTAAAGCCACTCACTGAAGACATCAACATACAGATGGAACAAACAAATGTATCCCCCCATAGAGAATGCTCAGAGATCAGACTGAGCAGAACAGAATGGCACATTAGATCACATACTATAATGACATCCCTTTGGACAGCTCTGGTCGTGTGATTTTTGGGAACAAGGGCTTGGAAAGGCCCTATGGGCCTGGCTTAGTTACAACACAATGGTCAATAACAATGTCTTAACAAGGCCTGGAAAGGAAACTTTGTTTCCAAGGTAGATCAAGAT
>JAOYSI010000024.1:198403-212490 GCA_025775065.1 Hiodon alosoides | reverse complement strand
AGTGTGTGTGTGTGTGTGTGTGTGTGTGTGTCCGTGAGTCTGTGTGTGTGTGTGTGTGTGTGTGTATGTCCGTGCGTGAGTGTGTGTGTGCGTGAGTGTATGTGTGTGTGTGTGTGTGTGTGTGCGTGCGTGAGTGTGTGTGTACGTGCGTGAGTGTGTGTGTGTGTGTACGTGCGTGTGTGTGTGTGTGTGTGTGTGTTGATATGAGGCTGGCTATGCATTGCCTTGGCAGCCAGGCAAAAGACAAGGTTGTTTCAGGCCAACTGAGCATCTTAAACAAACCCAACTGTACCTGGATCCACTTAACTGGCTAAGTTATCCTTTAACCTGCGCTGAGATAGGAGAACTCGCTTCTGCTGGAAGTGCTTTAAACATGTGAGGAGCCGCTCTGTTTGCCCACGGTCTCTGTGCTGACTTCAGCAGGCTGACCGTCCAAATTCAACAGTGGGAAGTAGCCAGCAGAACACATGAGCTACTGTGGCTGTCAGCAGGCCACAGTGTACTCTGTGAGCTCTAGGAAGTGATCTGATAAGGGTCCCTTTGGTAAGGACTTTGATCGCATTAGGGCAGAGTTGACACCCAATCCCCAAATTTTAATAAAAGTGGTCACCAATTTGTTCACCACAGGGAGGCGCCATTTAGTATTGGAGAACGCATCGTAACTTCTAGTTCGTGTGTATCTTATCTCAATTAAAGTCGTTATACACTTTTTGCAGAAAGCTAAAGAAGCAGGGGCCGTGATCGTCAAAGAGCCCTGGGTGGAGCAGGATAAATACGGCAAACTGAAGTTCGCCATTGTCCAAACTGTGAGTCAACATGGTGTAAAGGAGAAATAGATGCACGAAAACATGGTTGAAAAAAGCAATTATGGAATATTTATGAAACATTTATGGAATACAACAATATATTATAATCCATATTCAATGAATAAATTTAGATAAGACCACTAACTATTATGCCTTTTGACGTTACAGAAAATCTGTCACTATGAAATACTTTACGGGTAAAATTTCAACCTAGTTTTTAAAGTCTTCATCTTCATGCAAGCAAGCTGAATGTGAACAGCAGGGAGAAACTTTCTCTCTAACTAACTGCAACAATACCTCAAGATCTATCTGAAGATTTATCTGAAATGCATGTTTAATGTGTATCCAGTATGGAGACACCACACACACTTTCATCGAGTACCTGGGACCCTACAAAGGCCTGTTTCTGCCCGGATACGAAGAGCCACTTTTCAGAGACCCCTTGCTTCCCACACTGTGAGTGTGTTTCCTCTGCTGGAGTTTTTCCCCCAGCACAGTTTCCTTATACAGCAAATTAACTGCATATATGGTGCCTCAAGCCAATAGGTTTCGGATAGTTCTTCTAAAAGACTACACTGTATTGCAAAATGCTTACACAAGACTTAATCTACCGTCACATCACACAAACCTCAGATTTGTTTTGTTGGGCCTTGCATGCGTTCACACAGTTTCAGCGGTGTTGAGGGAATTAGGGAGTGCACTAACCACTAGTCACTAATCACTAACCGTGAAACGCACTCCCAGTCCTCTACCTGCCCCCTGTACCCCAGGCTGCCGGCGGAATCTCTATTCACTTGTTTTCCCTCCTCCAGGCCGTCGGGCTGCCTGAATTTCATTGATCACATTGTGGGAAACCAGCCAGATGATAAAATGGTGCCGGTATCAGACTGGTAAGGCTCATATAATCCCTCACAGACAGGGCTGAGAAAAGTACGAACAGGGACTCTGCTGGTTAATTAGCGGGTGAAGCGTTAAGTGACAGGAGCACCTGCTCTGTTCCTCCAGGTATCAGAAGTGCCTGATGTTCCATCGCTTCTGGTCGATAGATGACAAGCAGATTCATACGCAGTATAGCGCTCTGAGGTCCATCGTGGTGACCAACTACGAGGAGACCATTAAGATGCCCATCAATGAACCTGCACCGGGGAAAAAGAAATCACAGATCCAGGTGTGGCCATGATCTTACCACGGTGGTTTTTCAGAATTTCTTGCTTCCATGGTGTTCTTCAGTATGTAAGCAGGTGTACGTTTGATCTCTGTGCCACATTTAGGTTGCAGTTCTTTAACAGTGTATATTACAGGATATGCTGCAAGTGGTCAGTTTTCCATTTCTGATGTTTGTGTGATTTACAGGTGACATTTCAGTTATACATTACAAATACTATGTTTTTGAGATTTTTTTAATGAGATTATGAAGAATTTGTGTGCAGAACTGCTGTGTCATTCCTGTTTAAGTATAATATATTTACTTGCATCTGTGCAGGAGTATGTGGACTACAATGGTGGGCCAGGTGTGCAGCACATCGCCCTCAACACAACGGACATCATCCAAGCTGTGAGTCAGCCATTCTCAATGAACAGATTTGAGTAACCACTGAGGCCTGGGACTATTACAGCACATAGTTTCTATGTAAAACCTCTTGAGAGCTTGGCGTTTTGCACACTATCCATTTACGTGGCTTGAGATTTACTGAAGAAGTTTAGATAAAATGTCCCTTTGCATGGTACAACAGCTGTGCTATTTGTCAGACCTGAATCTGCAACCCAGTGGTTGCATGTGCAGCACGGTAACCACTGTGCCACCTGCTGTTCAATGTCTTGTAAAACACATGTCGACTTTTCACACCCATTAAACAGAACTCACCTCTAGGCCATTTACTTTATGGAGTGGAGTTCGAAGTTCTCCCAATCCTGTGTCTTCTATCCACACAGGTAACAAACCTTAGAGCCCGTGGGATGGACTTCCTCAATGCTCCTGACAACTACTACAGCGCTCTGCGTGAGAAACTCAAGACAGCTAAGGTCAAAGTAAAAGAGGACCTTAAAAAACTCCAGGTGGGAAAAGTTGCCGTTTTGTAGTATTTATAAACCAAAAAAAACAAACATCAGAAAAACACTAAACTAAAACCGCACTTGTGCACACACACAGCATTCTGCTCAGCCGGGAGAATGCACTCAGAAAATGTGGATCCATGACAACCAAAACATTGGCATTAATGCTGTAGAAGTTGGAAGCATTAAAAAAAAAGTTACAAGAAAAAAAAGTTCACTAAAAACCCCACACCTTTGGGGTGGTTTGGACCCCTGCTGTGTCTCATTTCTCTAAATCTTGTTGGTATTCCCCTCACAGTAATTATGAAGGCAATAGCATTAAGGCAAAACTACCTTTTCACACTAACCATGTCAATTCAGGAGCTGAAAATCCTGGTGGATTTTGATGAGAAGGGATACCTTCTCCAGATCTTCACCAAGCCCATACAGGACCGGCCCACCCTATTTCTGGAAGTCATTCAACGACAAAATCACTTTGTAAGTCTGCTGGATACAGAGCCTTGTAAGGTGGACCTGGTTCTAATGCTGTGCAGCAGTAGTTCAGAACCCTGGTCGCAGGAAGGGCCCCTGATTTTTCATTCCAACCCAGCACTTAATCACTTGAATCAACCAATTTAGCCCTTTCTCCCAGCATTAGTCAAAAGCTATTTACAGTTTCCTTGCTTAGCAGACGCTTTTATCCAAAGCGACTTACCCAGGTCACAATTTTTACATTCATCATAAGCTGGGGTTGGGGCTTTTGGTTACAGACGGGTTACCTTAGCCACTACACTACACCGCTGGCCCAATTTATGTAAAGAGATGGGTGTACTTCAGAACCAGGCTTGAGAACTACTGCTTTGTCTTGATCACAATATCCACTTTCAAAAGTGATGTTTATTTAATAATAATAATTAAAGAACAATATATATCCATGCATATATTTATATCAACACAATTCATGTCGACTAACATAGTCTTTTAACATAAGACACGGAGTGGGGTATTCAGGTCGGAAGGCAGGGTCTAATTTTAGTAGTTACCTTTTAGTAAATCACTAAAAGACAAGGTAAGGTGATTCCAACACAAGAACGACTCAGATCTAAAATTTAAGGGATGAAGTAGAATGAAAGCCAGCACGCTCTATGGCCCACCACTTACATAAAAATATATCTTACGAAAACTGCCATTGACTGTCTCTTTATTCTCACTTGCAGGGCTTCGGGGCAGGCAACTTCAAGTCCCTCTTTGAGGCAATAGAGAAAGACCAAAATGCCAGAGGCAACCTCACAGTGTTGACCTCAGAGAGGAAGTCCAAGGTCTTTTACTAACTTACACAACTAACTTAACCCAGAATCAGCCCAGAATGTATTTCTACACCAATAAAGTAAATCACAAAGTTTCCCGTTTTGTCTTCGGTTCTATACCATATCGCCCATTGATTTGCTCTGCACATAACCTCTGCAGACGGAATTAACTCAAAGTTAAGCATCTTAGGTCAAAGGGTTAAATCGGTAGAACTTCTCCCACGAATCCTCTATGAACATTTTTAACAGTGCCTGCACCCACCCTTTCATCTGCATCCTTCAGCTGCTGTGCTGGGATGGCTCAATACAAATGAGGCGCATTCAAATGCTTGCTGGTTTTTCCAAGTACTTTGTGATGTGTGCTGGACATCAGCGACAACAGGCTGCGAGGGGACCGTGCTGTGCTGGCCGTGGAATTTTAATGTGACTGCTCAATGATTAAATCTTCAAAGCAAAACGATTGAACCCTGGCTTTTTCTAGTTGAACGCACGTACAGTTGACTGCAGACCAATCTTGGCTGGCCCTGCCGACAATTCAAAGCCTTTGGGAGTAAAAACCTAAAACAAGTTTTTCTGCTTGGACAGATAATCGAGACTGAGTAATAAAAGCTGGCTTGATGTATTTCCACACTTTGGGAATTTTGCAGCTTTTCACCATCTCATCAGATTAGTAATCACTGAGTGCTTATAGAACCTTTAGTTGCAGTAGTCGCTAACCTAATACCCCTCTCAGTTTCCACTTGACACCAAAGTAATCCAACGAAACACCTACACAGCTCAGCAGGATTTTTTAAACCACTACAATCTTCCACATTGTCCAGATTATTGATAAACTTTAAATTGATATTTTCATCATATGAAGAATGCACATGACTACTTTCTTCGTAAGGCCAGCGCCAGAAAAATTGACCCAACAGGCGGATAGTTGCACGATGCAGGCAAGTTCTTTGGCCTTTCCGATCTATAAAGTGGGTCCCTGTAATGCGAGACTACTCGGGCCGTTGCTGGGTTTTGCCTCTTCAGATTGTCACTGTGATTGACCGTTTTCCGTCCTGGAATGAGAGCCACCTCTGCACAAAGTGTGACCCGCTGAAGCTGGGGACTGTGAGGCCAAAGAATGGCGCCTTGCCTGACCGTAAGCGCCCTGCTTTGAAATTCTGAGCAGTGCTCACAAATGGCGGTGTCCTGCAAAGCACGATCTGCATGCTGCAATGTAATGGCCATCTGCTGAAGGTCACAAGCATGAAAAGTCTTCAGACATCTTGCTGAAGTTAGTCAAGTGTGGGAGAGAAAACACGCTTACAGTCGAGTCACGAGGACAGATGATGAAGCGCAAGTCCATCAACAAAATAGTTGAGGGGGTCAGCAATGTCAAAGACGCCAAACTTCAAAGCAGGGGCCTTTGCACTGAAGCTGATTTCAAAGCATTAGAGCAATTGGGAACATTGAAGGATGCTGATGTGGCGTTGAGAAAACCAAGAGCAAAGACAACAAACCCCGATCAGCTGTGTGGGTAGCACGAGGTGCTAAATGCAGCTATCGAAGCGCGTGCGAACAGACCAACAGCCGTGAGCTTGTTAAACCAGTGAGCGTGCCCGGTGCGATCTGCTCCAGCAGGAAACTAATCACCAATAGCAGTGACGCAGCTGCGTCTCTGTGGAAAGAAACACCCAGAGGTCACCAAACAACCGCTAAATACAAAAGTAAAACGAAGTTTTAAAAACAGCTGGATTAGCCACAAAAACAAAACCGCTTGCTAGACCCGGACCGGATGACTACGTGAGCAGCAGGTTTCCACAGTTAGACAAACTATATTAAGCAGTCAAACGACATTTCTCTCAGAAACAATAGAAGCGACTACATGCGATACAATCGAAAATTGTACAACATTTTTCGATCCATACAAAGTGCTCGAAGTACGCAAGCAAACGTGGCTCAGCTCGGTTTGTCGGGTGAAAAGAGACAAGGAATGCAGGCGTGACTTTATGTGGCTTTAGAGGGTGTGTGATGTACGACTTCAGACGCACTCCCGTGAGATTTGCCATAAATTCTTAGAATTCTGGGTTCTTAATGGGAAATAACCCATTAGTGATGGTTCATGTTTCACATTTGAAGAGGAACGTCTTTGCTCTCATCCTCTTGTCCCAGCTGGGAAAAATTTTTTATACAGCAATTGTGATGGAAATGTTGATTCATGACCATTGTCAGGAATGAAGGCACACTTTATTTCAAAATAATTTATTTGTATATAATTGGAATGAAGCCAGGGTGGTACATCTGTGATGGCATTTACTGTTTCATATAGATACTGTTCTGTACAAAACAATTTATTTTTCAGACCTGGCAAAAATGGATAAATATATTAGTAAATAAATATATTAGTGACATTACCATACTGAAATGTTCTATTATATATAAAATACAACACTTTATTTATTATTTTACTTTGTTTTTATCTTTTTTTTTTCTTTTTTTTTTTACACAAAGTATCGAAAATATACTGATCCCTTGAATTTCTAAAGGGACTGTACTCTATTAGGAAAAAAGGCAGATTCAGCTGTGTTCAAAGACCAAACCACATTTTTTAAAGGGACCCAAACAACATAGAAATGTTCAGTGACATTTAATTAAGGCTAATTTCCCCCACAATGCTAGCTTTATTGTGCTTCAATCGCTCACTTTAGGCTTTGATCGCTTCATCCCACAGAACAGTTCCAGTTTTGGTGACTGCGAGACAGATCTCGGATGAGGCCCCACCGCGGCTGCAAGGAACGCAGTTGATTGTGATACAATTGTGGAGCAATAAGCACTACTTCCTGTTCTGAAAAATCACCAGGGCATTCGAGAAACCAGATGCGGAGAGGGCACTACACGATTGTCGCCATGCCTTTATGCTGTAATAGAATCAAAAAATGGTTCTAAAAGCATGTCACTTATGCATTCACAAAGAGCCGTTCATGATCATTGTTCTTGATCAGTGAGCAGGCAAAGGTTTGCAAAATTAACTGAAACTAGCACAAGTAAACAATTAATACGGTTTTGCTATATCGAATGCCAAGGCCCCTCTCACAAGATAAGGCCAAATTATGTCAAAAGGTTAAGTGCTATCAGCTTTGTCTTTAGACGACTTCAAGCCTACAGCCGACGGTTGTGAGCAACACTGCTGTTTGCTGGGCCAAACTGAACAAATTCACATTATCACTGCACTTCAGTACTTTAAAGCCGTTTGGGGAAATACACACACATAGTTCACCTCTGCCTGAGCTTTCTTTTTTTATAGAATTTTTTTAACACTTCCAGTGTTTTTATTTCAAAAATTAATCTCCTTAAACGGCACTGTAACATGAGACGTGGAGCACTGTTGGCTTGTTACTTAAGGCACGAAAGGTTTAGAAACGCATGTCCCTGTCGTGCTCTCACACTATACTGCAAATCTGAAGGCTTTGCTTTCCCCTCCTTTACATAATTATGAATCCGTAACCATTGGCAACATGAAGAGACAAAGCGACAAAAAAGATCGTGAAAATCGTACAAAAACATTTGTTTCAGTCAATTTGCTTCTTTTAACATTGAAAACAGAATTATACAACTACAAAAACAAAACAATAGAAGAAAAAAAAATCTAATGGAAAAAAAACAGCTGCCTTTTGTTGAATTAACTAGCTGAAACCCCAGCTCTTAGCAAACCCCCATTCAGAGCTTGCTCAGTGCCAACTGAAAGAACACTTTTACATGGATGTATTACCTGCAGGGAAGTTTATCAAAACATTTTCTGTCAACTGCTTTCTTCAGTGGTAAAGTGTGGGTCGTGCTGGGGAACACAAGCTACTTTTTAAGCTAGTGTTGGGAGACTGAAGCGTCACTAGCCCAAAAGTTGGTGGAGCTTCCATGGGCTGTCATGGGCTACCCTGGGCTCTGCGCCGTGAAACACTTCCCGTTCAAATGGCCAAAGCTTGCGCGTGATAGCTCCTCTACACACTACAGGGGTCATGAACCTTCTCTCATTGCTACTTTTGACTTCTGTCGCTCCCGCACATTCTGACTGCGATTTTTAAGCTGAGGTAGGCTGGAGAGAGCAGGTGCACAGAATCATAAACGTGAAGGAGTACAAATCTATTGCTTTTAAGAACAGAACCATACCATGAACTCAACACTGCCAGTCATCTGAAGCAGTTCTAAACGATTAGGGCTTTTAGGGGTTAAAAGGTTTGAAAAATAACAGCAGCGTTTTCCCCATGCCTCTATCCCACCCTTTTTAAACACTTCTGCACAGATACTTTTACATTCTCTTCTTTGTTAGGAATCACTAGAAAATATTTCTAACATTATATAATTTATTATTGGGTAGATATTACAGACCTCGTTATTCTCCGTGTGGGTGACCTATCCCCGAAATGTTAATGGAAACATTTGTTGCGACCACTCTACGAAGATTTCTGGGTCAAATTCACTACTTTGATTGTGGGTGGTACTGCGGTAACGCTGAGTCTTAAAAACAAAGCACTCTTTTTGTTTGTTTGTTACGATAGCTACGCTAACAAGGACAACTTAAGGAAGTGCTGAGCGAAGCCCCCCCCAGTTTTCTCACATAAGGGATACATTGGAATAAATCAGAGAGGATCATTCGAGGTGGTCGCTGAGGTGCACTGGGGACACATTTGTACAACGCACATCGATTTCTCTTTCTCTCCTTTTGACCAGCTTCCTCGTTGGACATTCTCAGAAAAATACGCCGAATTCACGTACGCCACTGCTGTACTAAATTTCTAATTTCTAATTTTACGGACAAATGGTGGTAAAGAGACATCTATTTGGCTTGTAAGCAACCTCTGTTATGTCGGGTCGATTCCACGAGAGCCGTACAGGGCGCTTGTGGAACAGGGAGAAGCAGGAGGACCCATTTAAAATAAAAAATAAAAAGAGTTATGATGTGACATTATTTGGAAGACTCTTGTGATAGATTGTAGCTCTGTTTGACCATTCCGGCTCCCGGTAGCAGCGTGAGATAGGGATACACTGTGTTTTCACACACCAGATTCCTCTTCTGATCCTGCGAAGAGATACAGGAACTGACTCAATCGGTACTAACATCACAGGGACATGTTTTACAGGGCCGGCCACGACAACAGCTTAATAACAAATAACATCTGCCAGCGACAAAAGAGCGTCCATGGTATTCATGTTTTAAGGTAAGGAATAGAGCACATACCCTGATTGTTGTGTAAAGTTTGGCAGTACAAGCAAATGTCTGTTGGCGGTTCCGTTGTGGGGTGGTGGCCCCTGCACTGTGGCCGGTCCAGGCGAATCCTGGGCCCTTGTGGCTGTGGCTCAGAGTGGGACGGCTGCACCCGCTTCTGCCAGACCACGTGTGCCCCGCAGCAGGGCCACTCGCCGACGCCCCCTGAGTCCAGGATGAGGGGCACAGGCAGCAGCGGGGGGAGGTCCGGCGGGCAGCAATAGCCTGTCGCCTGGCTATAGTGGACGCTGCAGTCATCCTGCAAGTCCCGGCTCTGGTGGTGGAAGGGCCCGACCGAGGAGTCGGGCGCGCGGCTGCTCTTTTTCCGCCGGTGATGGCGCCTGGGGCCCTGGTGGCAGCAGGGGGGCAGGGCCTGCAAAGGAGGCTGGGCCGAGATGAGAGGGCTAGAGGGAGCGTTGGTCAGCTCGCGCTCAGTCTCCTCCGACTGGTCTGATTTCGGGCACCGACACGCCTTGCGTTTCAGCGGGAACGGGGGAGAGTCCTTGCCGGTGCCGGCGGCAGGGGCAGCCCCTTGCTCTTCGTCCGTGCCCCGGTCAGGACCCTGGCTGTGGTCACCATCGTCATAGTGGTGGTGCCGGTGGCGGTGGAAGTGGAAGTGGTTGAACACCTGCTCTTCCGGGCAGCTGCGGTTAACCATTGAGTCCAGGGAGCGGGGCCGGGTCCCGAGGTCCAGGCTGTCCCTTTGCGGCCGTCCCGGCCCACAGTACACCAGGGGGTCATAGTCACTGCTCAGGGAGCTGCGGAACGTGGACCAGCTGCCGTAGACAGCCTGCAGGCTGACGTCGGTGCAGTTGAGGACGGAGTCGCTGGAGGAGCCGTGGCAGGGGCCCGAGCTGGAGTCGCTGGCTGGCCCATCGGGGAGGTAGCCGCTGCGTTCGGTGCGGTAGCTGCCCCCTGAGCAGCTGCTGTCGTCCTGTCGGCTTTGGGGCCCCGTGCGGGGCGGGGGCGGGTGGAGCCGAGAGCTGGAGGCGCTGCGGGGTGCCGGGCAGCCCGTCCGGTAGCCGGGGCAGAGGCGGCGGTTGTGCTGAGGGCCTGGGTGCCGGCCCGCCCGGCAACTGCCACCACTGTTGTTAGTCCTGTGGGGGCGGACCAGGTTCCCCTCGGGGTGGTGGTTGGTGCAGCGGCCCGGCCCCGAGCCCTGGGGTCTGCTGCTGGGCACGCAGCGCAGTGTTCGGTGGTCCAACAGAGGGGAGCCACCAAAGTGCCCCAGCGGAGGGAACTGTCCCGAAGACGTCCGTGGGAAGTGGTGCCCCAGGGGAAAAGGAATGGGGTGCTGCCGAAAGGTGTGGTGCACGGGGTATTGGTGGGGCCGCAAGAAGCTCTGGCTTTGTTCCGTGTTGGGTGGGTGTCTGCTGCGCTGCGCCTGACGGGGGGCCATCTCTGCTCCTGAAGGGGACGGCAGAAAGTTAGCAATGCTAAGTAATTAGCATTAGTAATGCAACAGGGATGTTCGTTCCATCTTAAATACACTGCGGGCCACACGATGCCGTGCAATCCACCAATGAGCGATACAAATGAGACATAAACACAGAGAAAAAGGCCCTGTTAAACACATTCGTGGGTACTTCACGCAAGCCATTCACTACTGCGGAGCCAACCAGGATAAGGACACATTACCCATGATGTTGTGCATGCAGAGGGGGCAGGTGCGATGTTGCAGCAACCAGGGGTCCACGCACTCCTTGTGGAACTCGTGAGAGCACGAGATGATCCGCAGGTTCTGGAACACAGACGTCCCATGTCAAGATTGTGTTTGTGTGGTGGGAGGGGAAAGGCATGCTGGGAGAGTGAGTCTTCTTACCCAATGCAGGCGACAATGACAGCTATGAATCACTGGCTGATACGCCCGACACGACTTGCCCAGTCATTAAATACACAGAACAGCAGCGACCGAACGGATTCAGCTCGTTAAGCCCCAGCTACAGCACAACCGATTACACACGTGTCCATGGCTACAACGTCAGCAGGACTTTCATGCAGGCTACAAGCGGCCAGATCAGCTGCTCCATACACGGCAGCAGCTATAGAACGGCCCGCTCACTTGGCACAACAGAGACTCCGAATGTGGGCGAACAATGCCAAGGCTCCCCCTACCTGCCCGTCCAGGAACTCCTCCAGGCAGATGGCGCAGACGGGGGTGGAGCTGGAGGTGCTGCCAGACTCCCTGCCCGCCCTCGCCCACTGGCTCCCTGGGCAGCCCTGGGAGCTGTAGGTACGCGTCCCCAGGCGGCTGATGGCGCGCGTGGTCTGCTGATGGACGGAGTCCTGCGCCCAACCCCCGAATAGTAAAAGTGAGGACCACATTGGACCGCTAACTCGGACTCAGTCTGACTCTCACGCTGTCAGCTCTCAGGGATCACCTTACCAAGTTCCTGTTGGACTTGCAGCGGTGCCGGAAGGCGAAGACCATGACGACGGCCAGCACAGCCAGAACCACAGTGAGCAGGATGCCGACATCATAGTGGGGCTGCAAAGAGAGTCCAGTCACAGCATGAGGTGAGGCTGGTAAGAGCAGGGTCCAAAGCCAATATTCTCCAGTCGACCCACTATGACCACACAACTCAATGGGAGCTGAGGAAAACCTATATATTCATAATCGCTTCCGATAGACAAAGACTGAAACCTTGAGAAAGCAGAGATTGGGTACAATGACAGTGAAGGAGAGAATAAGAAAAAAAAAGGTCCTTCGGAGAAAGGTCAGGTGAGCGGGTCAGGGCCGATACGCGTCTCCAGCACAATGTGGGAAAAACTGTCACTCCAGAGGGCCGGCTCGTTGATAAGAGGAAAAAACTCACTCAGGAAATAATAGTGTGGAGGACAATGGGGGCGAATGTTTACAGAGCGCTCTGCGGACTAAACCCACACTTCCCCCCGCGGCACACCAAGCACTCCCATTCAGATTAAAGGAATCAATGGGTGACTGTTTGCATCCACTCTCATGGCAATCGGAGGCGCTGATAATGCCTGGTTCTCAGGGTTCACAAAGCAAAGGGGGGAATACCTGTCCACACGGAGACTTCAGAGGCTACTTACAGACCAAATGCACACAGGTGGGCAAAGAGCCACAAAAGCAGCCGCATTTAAAGAGAGAGTGAGAGAAAAAAAAAACTGAAAGTAAAACCTGAATCTTAAACTAACCTTGGGATAAAAATAATATAACAGGTATTTTGAGAGGTTTCATATGGAGCATACCGTGTGGAGTGATGCGATCCCATGGTAACGGTACCAACACGCCAACTCACGTGTAAATCAGAATGTCTGGCGGGTGCGACAGGGCAAACCTCGGAGTGGGGTACCTACCCATTTGGACGGCTCGATCATGATATCGATGCGGACCATGGCCTCCTCGTTCCTGCTGACCAGGCCCATCAGTACCTCGGCGTCCCTGGCCTGGACCAGGACCACAGGCTGGAGCAGGTAATTGCCAGTGTTCATCAAGGCGTCCAGCAGCTGGGTAGACACAAGGGAGAGAGACTGGGCTTTATGTGTGTATGAGGAACAAGGGAGAGAGCAGGATAGGGGATACCTTCCACCCTCCGCCAGGTGCAAGACGAGAGAATATCCAGCCTCACCTCCTGTCTAGCGTGGGCATCGTTGGTGATGTCGAAGATGACCGCCTGAGCCCCTCTTTTCTGTGCCAGGCGAGCCTGTGAAGTCAGAGGTTTGTGTTAGACAACCACCAATTAGGTCGATAGAGAGAGGTGACACAGGATTACTGCCATTCTCACACCGATTGATAGAGAGAGAGAGAGAGAGAGAGAGAGAGAGAGAGCGAGAGAGCATTTGGCTGCGATTTGTCTCCTGAAAGAGATATCGGATGACTGCCTATTACAGTGAGAAACGCCCTCTCCTCTTTCTTACTGTAATCAGGAGTAGTCAAGTTGCTGCTGCCGTTTGGTGAGAAAAAGAGAGGGAGGGAGGGAGGGGGGGTCCAGACACAACAATTTCATGCCAATCTGTCGCTGAAGCATGAGGAATTCGTCCCACTAGGGGGCAATAACACCCTGGACAAAGAAACTCACAGTAGGCCAACTGTGTACACATTACGCAATGCGATTGGACAGGAGACCTCTCAACAAGAGACACCAAGCACAGCAAGAATAAGCAAATAAACATGACTCCTCCCACCCACGGCAAAAACACGACACCCATGTAGAAATGTGCGCGGTGGCCGAACGTTAAACAGCAACATGAGAAGTAAAAAGAAAGGTTCTGTGGGAGCAAATGTGGATGAGAGGACTGAGAGTGGACTGAGAGAGGACTGAGGGTGGACTGAGAGAAGACTGAGGGTGGACTGAGAGAGGACTGAGAGAAGACAGAGTGGACTGAGAGAACTGAGGGTGGACTGAGAGGGGACAGAGAGGACTGAGAGA
This sequence comes from Hiodon alosoides, assembly GCA_025775065.1. Lineage (NCBI taxonomy): Eukaryota > Metazoa > Chordata > Actinopteri > Hiodontiformes > Hiodontidae > Hiodon > Hiodon alosoides. Next base: position 198,716 of record JAOYSI010000024.1, on the reverse strand, counting down.
GGACTGAGAGAAGACTGAGGGTGGACTGAGAGAGGACTGAGAGAACTGAGGGTGGACTGAGAGGGGACAGAGAGGACTGAGAGAGGACTGAGAGAAGACAGAGTGGACTGAGGGTGGACTGAGAGGACAGAGTGGACTGAGAGAGGACAGAGGGTGGACTGAGAGAGGACTGAGTGGACAGAGAGGACAGAGAGAACTGAGGGTGGACTGAGAGGGGACAGAGAGGACTGAGAGAAGACTGAGAGAAGACAGAGTGGACTGAGGGTGGACTGAGAGGACAGAGTGGACTGAGAGAGGACAGAGGGTGGACTGA
>JAOYSI010000024.1:165900-181423 GCA_025775065.1 Hiodon alosoides | reverse complement strand
AAAGTGTGTGTGTGTGTGTGTGTGTGTGTGTGTGTGTGTGTGTGTGTGTGTGTGTGTGTGTGTGTGTGTGTGTGTCTAATTCAAATGAAGAATATAATTACTGCAGAACCAGCATATGGCACTTGCGCAGATGTGTTTACACAGTACACATCGCCGGAGTGGGATTATTAACAGGGAGGAAGAAGAGATGAAGCAAACAACGCACCATGTCTCATCAACAATGCTCTAATTACTGTGCATGTGTGAAGTGTGGCCGTTCAGTCTGAGCCGCAGATAGGGGCCTGTCCCGACCACAGGGGGAGGGTCTTACTTCTTTGCCTCACTCCCTGGTTTGGCCTTGCTGACCTGGGTCACAGGGATTGTGACCTCTGCCGCCTGGATGGCTGGCTTCGGCAGTGGGGCCTCCACTGTCAGAACACCCTCTGGAGAGAGGGAGGAAGAGACCTTATCTGTGTCTACGCCAGGGGGTAGCCTGCAGTGAAGAGACAGAGACACACGTTGGTTAAATGGCTATTTTTGGCAAATAAAATGCCTGCTGCTTGTCACTGTCACTGTCACCGTCCAGTTTTGATTCTATGAATTCTTTCTTCTGAAGATATTAATAACACAAATCCCAAGTCACAGTACGAGTAAGAAGATCTGTCATTCAATGCAATAGTGGAAGCAGAAGCAAACCCTTTTCTCAACTACTCTATCCCACCATGCATCTGACGAAGGCTTCCCAATAGAAAAGCTTTTCCTCTGTTCTCTTCACAGTAGGGAACATACCTTTAGTCCTTAATTTTGAGAGTTCCTATATTCTTAAGCCAAAAGGCATGAAGAAATACTCACGTGTATTTCCTGGTGAAGCACCTGGATATGTAACCGTGCTCGTCCCTTCTCTCCTCGTGTTTTCCTGCAGAAAAAACATAATTTTTTTTGCATCCTCAGAGATATTTTAAGGCACGATAGGACTGAGAGAGAGAAAACCCAAATAGACAGAGGACTATCCAGCGAACCCTTATCTCGTTTGTCCTCCAGCTTGCATGTCCTCAGACAGCTGATCCCCTGAAACCGCCGGAACGGGCTCTTGTGTCACCGCTCTATCGGAAGGCACTTACAGGCAAGCATTTGCTGAGGAAACCCAATGCTCTCTATCTGGCATGTTTGTTGTGACTCCTGGCTGATATGAAGAGAAAAATAGGCTGTGCTCTGTGTGCAGCTTGTAGCTGGTCTCTTTAATTTAGCTAGTGCGGAATGTGGGGGAAATGCTTTCTGGCAGCCATTTGTCTGGTCTAGAGGACAAACATTTTTAATTCACCAACTGCGTCATTGTGGACTGCATGCTAGAAAATGGGCTGCAGGGGAGAAAGAGTCAAACATGGAGGTTGAGGGGCCAAACCCACAGCTGCAGGCTGGAAAGGTTATGGTGCCCTTTACCCTGAGAGAGAAGGCCTCAGCAACTGAGAAGTTCCTACAAAGAGCCACTCAGGAGTTGCATGAAGGATACAAACCCCAAAAAAAAAGCAACGATTTGTGCTATTTAGTCATCCAACAGGGTAGATAGCATGAACCCGGGAATCCAGTGGTAGTCCTACTTAGCGTGCTTCCTGAGCTGACTCCAAGTGACTTTTCTTGGGGTCCACTCCCAGGTCCAGTCTGGAGAGATGTTCGGTGACAAAATGTGTGTGTTGCCCTTAAGCCTCAAAGAACCACTGACTTGCTCCTTGCCCAACATCTGAGTGGCCTTCTGCATTAAGGGCATAAGAACTTCTGGCAGGGAAGCCAATGAGAAGGATTTTTTCAATCTCAGAGCAGGGGTCTTCCTCCTGCACTTCTACTGCCGCCAGCGAGACCACGTCGCAGCAACGTTATACTGCACTAACCTCGGACGAGGGTTGTGGTATCAGTGTGGCAGGAGTGGGGGTGGAGGAGCCTGAGGCGGATGACCTCTTTGGGCCAAGAACGATCTCTGAAGGCGCTCCCCACGGAGGCCTGTCCCACCGAGACGAAGAAGGTGGCGACGACAGACTGCGCTCTGGTGGTAGGGGACATTTCTGGAATTTTTTACAGTGTACGCAATAGGTAAAACCTCCGGAGGGCGGGCTGACACGCACAGCGAGAAATAGTCACAAAATAACGATGGAAAAACCGCGACTAAACAATACAAGACAAAACCGAACACGTTTTTCTACAATACGCTGAAAAACGGCAATTTAGAGATACTGAAGAATCGGTCAGTTTAACTCTAGCTGTGCAGTTCTGTGTCTGAAGGAAAAAGAAAAAGAACTGTCAAAGGTGGACCCAATTTATAATATTCCGGTCAATCACATGACACTTTGTGCTGTCATGTGATTTGGCATAACTGCTCAGAATTCTGAAGTTCCTGTTGGAAAAACCCCATTGTTGATGGTTCATATTTTGTATTTGAAAGGGAACTTAGGAATTAATTTTTTTAAATAACAGCAAAACATAAACAGAATAATGACAAGCCTGAAATTTGATGATCATAAATTCTTCAAAAGTGATAAGGCAATACAAAAAGGAGATATGAGTAGATGTCCAGGAAATAAGAAAGATGTGGGATGAGTCATTGTCTGGCACTGGCCTGCAGGGTCTGAGGCTGTGCCGCTAAGCTTCCCAATCTACTCCAGGGACTTGCTCAACATTACATCTCAGACTGAAACACCTTTGAGTGTTAATACTTAAAAATCATTATGACACCACCACACCTGAATATACCACCTGATTTTAAGGTCTTCTTTTTGCTGAACATTCAGGGAAAATTCAGTGAAACAGATCTTGAAAGGATGGATAACGCAAAAGACTCACCTGTGATCTCCACCACTCCATCCTTTGTCTTCACCACCAGCTCCTCGGGGGAAAAGTGATTCACATCCAAGCTAACCTTCCACAGGTCCTGGGTCTGCTTGATTTCTGATATGCCGCTGCTCAGCTGGCGGGACAGGGCTTGAGAGTATGGGGAGGCTGCAGCAGAGGACATCAACGGGCTCAAGGGCGCAGAGGGGGGCCCGAAAGAGGGCCCGAAAGATGCCCCGAAAGATGGCCCGAAAGACGCCCCGGCCTCTGGTGTGGGACAGGGCGGCTGGTGGTAGCCTGCCCAATTGGTACTCGGCCAACGGTACCAGTCCTCAGGAACAGCAGGCATGCCAAAGGCCTGGTCAAAGAGCCGGCTGCCATGGCGCCAGTCTCGAAAGGGGTCCCAGCTTGGCGTGCGCTGGAAAGTGAAGGGGATGCGCCTGTCGGACATGATTCCAAGGAGCAGAGTTTTGTAGACGACGTCCTTGTCTTACTCGACTGTGAAGTGGCAACCAGTGCTTGGCCGATGGCTTTTTATACCTCCCCAGCCCCTCTTCTGGATATTTGTAGAAGGGCCTAGAAGGTCTATTCCTGGAAGACGTAGCACTGGAATGGAATTCAAAGGCCCGCCCTGACACAGCTGCCTGACACCCAACTCCAGCCAATTGTAATCTCCTGTTCTGCATTACAGCCTAGGAGGGCCTGAGAACCGGCTTAGGCGCATAAAGTAATGACAGAACGAAGTGTAGGAGTCAATGTGCGGATGACCACTTCTTTGCCACGGTTAACAAGTTGCCAGGCAAACTTGAAACTGAAAGAACTCGGCAATCATGCCACAAACCTCACTTGAGTTCTTGTTTTTCTTTGAGTCTGTTTGAATGAAATGCCTCTGTTTGGCCTCTGGGAAAAGAACTAAAAAAGCCCTGGTGTATGAAATTTCTGACCCGTGATGCAACAAAATTCGATCTTCATCCAAATATTATATGTAATACTACAGACTGGATATTATTTTTCAGTGAATTTTAATTTCCTGCAGGCTATTCTCCTTCTTCTGACTTACCAGCTCTTTCCTGTAGGCCCTTGGTCTTAAACGTGAGTATCCATGGAAGCAGTGTTACAAATGGTAACTCAGCATACTCTTTATGTTGCTTTAATGTTACTAACGAATACTTCAGGGATTCAAAAAGACAGGGTTTTGTCAGTCTAAAGAGGATGGCAGATCATCACCAACATAGACAATCATAACGTACAATTTTCTTTGCTCGTTTTATTTTTTATAATCAAAAAACCATCAGTATTTGTTTAAATACTGCTGAAAGGCTGTAGCCTTTTGGTTTTTCAAGTGTTGCCCTTCATAGCCAAATAACTGATGAAAATAACTGATACAAATAGGAACTGATAGGGTGAACTGTCTATATGATTTGTTGTATTTAATTGTGTTATTTAAATAAAAGAAAGCAAAGTCTGGTCCCACTTGACCCTGATGGCCAGAGGCCAATTCCTTTTGTTCATCACAAACATTGATAGCTTTTGACAGCAACTCTTTTCATTTTTAAAAATAGCAGCAACCAAGGCAGATTTTTCACCATTTTGTTGTCGAAGTTATCATTGTAAAAACTCAATATACAAGACAAAAAGAGGGTCAGACTCCAGAAAACACCCTCATAGAACATATAAATTAAAGGTAACAGCTACGGGCAGGGTAAGCACCGGGGGAGGATCAGTTCTTTAGGACCCACCTGTTTGAGAACTTGCCATTCCCTCTCTGCCATTTGCCAGTGATTTCAGTGTACCGTGTTCTAGTTGGTTCCACTGGAAATGCAGTCCCAGTACTTTTGTCCAGTCGCTACCGGTTCAAACACAGCCTTGTATATTCACAGACACATGGTACATTCAAATAGACACGTGATACACTCACACAGACACGTTTACACTCACACAGACACGTTTACACTCACACAGACATGTGGTACATTCACATAGACAAGTGGTACATTCACATAGACATGTGGTATACTCACATAGACAAGTGGTACACTCACATAGACATGTGGTACACTCACATAGACAAGTGGTACATTCACATAGACATGTGGTACACACACATAGACATGTGGTACATTCACATAGACATGTGGTACACTCACATAGACAAGTGGTACATTGAGCTTATTTCGACCTTATTTAGTCGTGCTCTGTCTTCCTTCCTTGTTTGTTTTTCTTGAACCTAGAGGTCGCAGGGTCACAGGCCATCTGCAGAGTTCGTCATTGTCTTGATGCATTTCTGTGACCTGGGCCATTTAAATTTGCACTCAGTTTTGTTTGTTTTAGAATGAAGGGACACCTGCCTCACCTTATTTGGCCCAGCTGTAAACTGCAAACCTTGCATGGGGAAGATATACGCAGCATCGAAAGACAAAGCATGATACATACGTCGATACCTGACAAATTTGCTTATTAATTAAGTTACTCTCACTGCAATTGCATAAATATTACCATGAACCCACCGTTTTTTTCTTAACCAGTTTATGTATCCTGTGCGAGTGCTAATTATTTATATATTATTATATATATTATTCAGACATGTGGCCGAGAATACATTTACACGTCAGCACTCGACTATAAACTTAAACTGGTTAGAATGTAGTTAGGGATACTAGAATATTCCAGGCCATTTTGTGAGACAAACATGGTTCAAAACACAGCATTAATAATGCACATTAGCGCCCTCCACTGTTGTTGTTCTGAATAGCACACCAATATAGCTCTTTTTGATACACAATTATCACGCTTACAAACGTTTTTATGCACACTAAATGAACAATGTCCTTCCCTTACTAAATGAGCCAAATAACAAATATAAAAGTCCTTAAATTGAAATTATGAAACTGGCTCTATATTGGTTTCTATATTGGTGTGGCATAAACAGGTATGCATGAGTTTTTTTCTTAACCAGTTGTAAAAGTGGTAAAATTCTCTGATAGGGGTAGATTTAGCCCAATCGAAACTGTTAACATATTAGTCTTATGATGATAGTCCCTTCCCCAATAAGTAAACCTGAATTGCATGTTCACTGTTACTAGAACAGACTAGTAACACCAGCAGCACAGTTTCCATTTGAATATACTTTATTTTTCTGTATAATAACTAGTGCACTACAACTACTGACTTTTATACAATCCGAAGGTGAACGTTATTTCTTGGATTATTCAACATATTTTACTCTTATAACTTGGGTTACATTTTGAATGTAACATTCAGCGGGTGAATGAGACAGATGATTAGGAAGACTGTAGGTTCCCTGATTGCACCACCAGCGTTCAAATAAATGCGGTAAAATTTCAGAGAAATCACAAATCTATAAACGCTTAGCCTGTACACGGGTTGACATACCACCCTCATTGGTTCTGTACAATGAAAATGAAGAGCCCGCCACTGGGAGACCCTTTACAAAAGTGGAGAGTCTAGATACAGCAGATGCACTCAATTGTTGCACCAGTACCAAACTACCCGAAAATCAGTAGGGCCAATATAACAGCATATTCACTTTGTTTCACTGGCTAATCCTGTAAGAGACCAAAAAGCAGTATGGAATACATCACATAACAGATAGCAGTGTTGTAATGGTCAGCCTCTTCCATTCAAATGGTCAGCCTCCTTAATTAATATTTTTCCCGTCAGAAGGCAGAAAGCTAACTATGAATTTATAAGAACATTTTAAAGGCTTTGGATTAAACTTCATTGATCTCTTCTCAATGCTAAAATTGTCAACACATTTGCAGCATTTCCTCTCGAAATACATGAGCTGCATAAAATCATAGATTTGCTTTTGCAAATCCAATAAATACATTGACAAATAAATAAATGAATAACTTAATAAATTAACACACACACAAACAAACAAACAAATAAAGTTTGGTGGAACGCACTTCTGCATCCTTGGCCCGATTTCCTGTGACTTGACCACGTTCTGATAAATGATTTGCTGTGCATCAAGTCCACTGGTTTCACAACACTTGTTATTTTGAGGGGGAGGGGCATGTACGTTAAAAATCTAATAGCGGGTGGGGAAAAACAAAAAAACCTACATGTGTCTCTGCCTAAAAAAGATCTGCAACGTCAAAAGATCCAGTATAAAATGATATGGAGAGGCGTGTCCCCTTGGGTTCGAAGGGTTCCCGAAAACATAAGAAGCAGCTTTTGTCCTGGGTGCAGCATGCTTGAAGGTTAACATAGGCAAAACTCTTAAATAACATGGTATGTACAGTGCATAGTTTACAGGCCCAACTACCGGTTCAGCTCTCACAAAGTAACATCCCGACGTACATAGTACACCCCTTTAAAGCGGTCAGTCTGTTTCACCATGTTGACTCATTCCCTTTGATTCTGTTCACGCCGTTGTTCGTTGTAACAACGAAAACGAAAAATAACGGGGGCGGGGGGGCAGGTTAGGTACATATTCTTTGTTCATTGCATTTTGTCCTCTAGGCATGGAAGTCTGCCAAATGCTAGTTATGAATTTTGTTTTTGGTTACTGTCATTACGTGGAAGCATTCGAGTAAAAGTGCTCTGCTGTTTTGTTCTCATCTCTGAATCAGGAAACAGGAAGTCTTTTCCCAACCGCATGTTGTCACACCGCTAAAACACCTTACTCCGTAGACTATTTCCAAAGCCTTGCTGTTTGATCTCTGCCCCTCTTTTAAAACATAGCGAGAAGACTGAAGGTCATGAAGGAGATACTCTGATATGCTGTTTGCATGGCCCTTGATTAGACTGCAGTACAGGCAGGATGGTCATGTCTGCCTCGTCTGTTGTGTCTGCTCGAAGGTTCTCAGCGACGGAAAAAAAACAATAATCAGGACGCCTGTTAGATACTCCGGGTCCCTTGGTGAGCTTATCATCATCATAGCGGGACCCTTAACTGTTGCCCCTCCTAATAGGAGTGGTTTACTTCCTCTTGTTACCAAGGAAACGGAGAAAAGAGGAAAGACTGAGTCTGACCGTTGCAGGTGGACGGCTTGGCCGCGACCGTCTGTGTGAGTGTTACATCAACGGGTCCCTAAAAATACGTAACAGTAAAGTGCTGTGCTCAACCTAGTGGCCCCAGAGCTTCCATTTGACAACATCTAAAGGTATGTTAAAAAACGTAGGTTAAAATAACAAAACAGGGTTTGACTACGGACGGGACCTACGCACTGCGGGTGTGGGAGGAATGGGGCCAGCCGCTTTAAGGCGGGGTCAGAAAGGGAGGGAGCTTTACCCCCCGGGGGGGCCCGGGCCGGGGCGTCTAGAAGCCGGGACTCTCGGAGCTACTACGGCTGTAGTATCTGTGGTCGTGGCTGGCGCTCCGGGAGCGGCTCCTGCTCCGGCTCCCGCTCCCGCTCCGGCTCCCGCTCCCGCTCCGGCCCCCGCTCCGGCTGTAGCTGCTGTAGCTGTCGTAGCTGCGACTGCGGCTGTGGCTGGAGGTGGAGTGGCTGCTCACCGAGCTGGAGGAGGACGGACTGGGTCGGTAGTACGGGATGGGCCTCTTACGAGCGCTGTCGCGAGCAGAGGGGAAATTAAAATCAGGGATTCCGTCGCCCCGGTAACCACACGGTAACCACACGGCCGCTGCTTTGACGACTGAGAGAATATACCACTGGGTTCTTTTTTTGGCACGCCTTGGTCTTGCTGGACTGAAAATGCGTTGTGTACGAACCAAATTCCGGAGAGACCCTTAAATACAGGGCAATATATTAATGACTTGAACCTCCACCACAGTCGTCATAGCAGGGGCAGATGTCAGTGGCTTTCGGTTGCACAGTGATTAGTAACTGCTGCTGTAAAGTTAGAAGAGAGAAGGACTGTGTGGGTTAGTATATGGTCACACCCAAGCTGCAGATCACAAGGGTTAAAACCAGTCAGATCACCCAGCCATCAGACATTCGCTCATACCTTCTCCCGCAAAGAGCCACCCATGGTCTGCAGCTAGTGAGTAAAGAGCTGTTAGCCAGTGAGACAGAAATCAGGAGAATAAGCCACTGCTAGAATCCTCCCAGAAATCAGTTGGGCAGAATCCAGTCTGAACTTGATTTAAGCGCTATCAAGAATAAAGCTGATATAAAGGTTATTGCATTTAAACTTCATTGACACCCTAAATAACATCTCAAAGGACAGGATCATTCACAATATAATCCTACATATGTAATCAGTTACTTGCACGATGAGCCTTCCGATAGGACATTTTGGTAAAGGTTTAAAACCTTTAATTTCTCTAAAATAATATCCAGATCTATATAAATGAGTTCTGAGTTAATGCGTAAGCGGGTTTAACTAGTCCACTGGACTAAGCTTTCCTCACAGTTGGGGTTTAGGGGTTTAGAGCATCCTCTAAGCCCTACATTTTGTGAATGTTTACTATTTACTTTTTCAAAATCCAAGAAAGCTGTACATGTAGTCAGTACTGAAAAGGCTTTTCTGAAAAGTACTGGGTAAACCTTGAGAGCGCTTGCATCAAAATAATCATTTTATAGAGTATTAGTAGACCTCTGCAGAAGTAGCTTCATAGCCATTGTGAGTTTTATCCTAGTGAATTTTTAAACAAAAAGAGGATGCAAGAGGTAGCTGTACTCAAGAGTTGTGGTCTCTCTGTTAGCTACTTGATGTAGCGGGTTCAGGAGGAGAGAACTAGAGTCCTGCTGCACGGCAACTGTTACCAAGGTAACCTTGCCTGCAGCTCAGTAGCATTCCTCAGGCTGTAGTCCTTGGGGCACCTTAATATAGGAGTGGGAGAAACCATCAAGTGTACAAAATACAACCTTACATGTGACACAACCTTACAAGGCACTTTCAAGACACTGTGATCACCATGAAACCCAGGAAAACATATCAGTCCCCTATGCAATAAAGACAGCATGAGAACATTTTTTGGGGGTGTACAGTTACTTTACATTAGCACCAAAATAAATTAGCATCCATTCTTTACCCAGCAATCCAGGAAAAGGAACCCAGGATCCAAATCGCGATGGAACATGACATTACAGTACTAATTTTGTTTTATCTCAGTTTGGTAAACAAGTAACCTGTAGAGATGGTGTTAACATTTGCGAAGGCTAAAGTATCAGAAAACAAGGCAGCATCAGCACATATATTTCAGCTGATTATACGACATTGCCATGCTTACGTTTGTAAAATCACGGCGCTTGGGTTTGATTCCCAAATATGTTCAAATGAAATCCAAGTGACTAGGGGCAATGGCTTTAAATTATTTTTAAAACTTTGATCTATGCCGTTTAGATTTCATTATGCTCCACAGCTCCGTTGACAAGTCTTTATTTTTTAATAACTCAAAATTACAGACGTAAGCAAAATTTATTTGATGCCATTGTCAGTAATTTCCGGTTTATCGTGCCAGTCCTAGAACATTGTCATAATGAAATACAAATATATCATGTGGGGGGTTTTTTTGACAAAAAAGTAAGTACATTAAAAAAATCAAAAGTCATCGTGTCAATAATGCTGGTTGTAGGAAGTGCGGCCTAAAAACAGTTACATTTCCAAGCCTGTCAGTGTTGAGGGAAAGACAAAACACTGTAAAACTCAGCCAAAATGGGAATAGCTAGACTCTCCCATAGATGTCAGTGTTACCCTGCAGTACAGCCAGTACTGCTATTCCGATCGCGGGTTTACTCATACTTAGCTCAGGATATCATAGTGCAACTAAGCTGCATCTTTCTGTTGTAAATTATTCAGTTACAGCAAGGTTACCTGAAAGGAGAAATACGTAGCAGTATAAAACAGTATAAAAAAACTAATAAAACAGGAAATTAGCATTAAACAGGAAATTAACGAAAAAGAAAAACACCCAACAGAAAATTTCAATGGTCTTCTTTCACAATGAAAAAAAACCTGCTTTATTGTCTTACTGCAAATAAAGTGGTTTATTTTACTTGGTAATAAACTCCTTAGAACTCCTTAACTCTAAATTCTTCAGTGTGAATGAGGCCATAGAAAAAAATAACAATATTGCAAAGAACCTGTGAGCATTTCACGTTTGTTTTTAACTACGACTTTGCCTGATACCTCATTTACATTCACATGATTTTATCTGACAGATGCTTTCATTCGAAGAGACTTAATGGAATCAACACAAAAAAAAAAACACATCTCAGCAGGATTGCCCATTTGGCAGGACTTTCTGCCAACAAACTTCAGCTCAACGTGCTTTTTTTTGTTTTGGTCACCCAACTGTATCCACCTAGTCGCTCTGAATAGGAGCTTCTGCAACACTGACTAAAATGTAGTGCAAACGCGCAGAACGGCTAGGTCGCAGGTGAGCGCGTGTGTTTAGAGCAGGTGACGGGGCGGGGCGGGGCGCGGCGCCTACCTGGTGATCCTCCTGGCCTCCATGAAGCTGGGGGAGTCTCGTCTCCTCTTGCGGATAGGGGAATAGCTGCGCGAGCGTCGGCGAGCGTTGGCCCTGCTCTCCGTGTCCGTGTGATGAGCGCTGTCCTTCTCCCTGGAAATAAAAAGCCCAAGCACATCAGGAAGAGAAGCGCAGCGGGCAGCCCCCTGACCCCCCAGCCATCCCTTAACAAAGGGAAGGAAGAAAGAGGAAAGACCCCTGTGGAACTGGTTTGAGCTGGTCACGCTCGATGGACTTCTACTCAACTAAAGTGACATCCCCTGTTATCTTGGTGGCTGGGCATGATGAAAAGAGAGAAGGGACTTTTTTTGGAGGGGGAGGGAGGGACACAGGGGTCTAGGGGAGGCCTACCTGGAGGTGTTCTGCCGGGAGTGAGGGGACTTGGCCTTGCTGCCGTGGGAACGGGAGCGGGACGCTGAGTGGCCGCTGCTCCAGGAGCTGCTGCGCTGGCGGACGCTGCGGGACGAGCTCTTCTTCCTGCTGGCCGCCCGCCGCCCGTGTCGGGCCGGGGATGCCGAGGAGCTGCGGTGGTGAGCCTGGGCCCGGATGCGCCGCCGCCGCTTGGATGAGTGGACGCCTTTCGTCCTGCCGGGGGGAGGTCAGAGGTCTCTGGTCAGATGGGCACCCAGGGCAGAGTAAAACACCGATGTCCACCTCAGCACGCGCATGTGTATGTTTACCAATCTGTACATATGAAATGAACCAGGAGTCCAACAAGGCTGCATGCAGCTTGACGAGTGTTGAGCAGAAGAATGACTGCTGGCAGGAGCTTTGAGTGGGAAATAAAACAACCGAAACAAGCAGGATCCTGCTTGCTCACGTCCAAATAAACGTCAGTCCTCTTTAAGAACAGGCCGGCGTGAATGAGCTGCATACGGGCGTGGCTACAGGGCGCGGGAGCGGGGGGAATGTCTCACTTTTTTGCCTGCGTCCCTTTGTTCCTCTGTGGCTGGTTCCGCTGGGAGTGGGCGGAGTCACTGCTGTGGTTGGGGGAGTGGCCTCTTTGCCGCCGCCCCCGCCTGCCAGAGGCCTGCCGCTGCTCGTCCCCTGAGGTGGCGTCGGACAACCTGCCGGTCCCGTCCGCCTGGGCCCTGGGGTCTTTCGGCTGAGGCGACAGTGAAGTCTGCCCGCTCGGGGAGGCAATGATTGGTCTTAACTTCTGTAGAGAGAGGATATGAAACAAAAAAAAAACAAACAAAAAAACAAAACAAAACAAAAAAACAAAAAAACAAAAAGGAAAAATGGCCTTAGAGTATTTCCAGAGCAAGGAGCACGCGCAAGGGTGTATTTTGCCAAAAAAACGTAACATCTAAAAGAAAACAAGGTCTAGATTTTCTTGGTAAGGCTTATAGACAGTCCTCTATGGTGCAGCACATGCAGTACATGACATGCAAAATCATAATGAGTCAGAAAAGAAATCAAAAACCCGAAAGGAAAAAACAAAACGTGTAAGAAGAGGAAGAAAAAGGAAAAAAAAAAAAACTGAAATCATAAACGTCAAATTAGGCTTAACCGTAGAAAGAGTAGAGCGTAGAATGCAACATAGGAACAGAGAGATTTTGAAAGAAGAGAAAAGCGGAGGACTTTTTTTTCAGTTTTAGTAATGATTTAAAAATAAACAACAAAAACAAACCTAAAAAAAAATAAAAAATAAAGAAGACAACTTGACGGAACATCACAGAAATGGAAGGAACGAAATAAAGATTCACAAATATAATAATCGAGAAAAAAAACAAACAAACAAAATAAAAAAAAACAATTGTCTTTACTCAAACGTATTTCTGTTTGTGGTTTTTTTTTTTTTTTCCTGCAGACAACTGCGGAGATGTGAACAGCGACCCATTTCTTTTTTTTTTAAATCTTTAATCTTTTTTAACTCCCTTTTGGTTAACATCCACTTACCAATAAAGTGGTATTCCCTCCTTTAGTAGGTAAGGTATGAAGAAAAGGGAAAAGTGGGGCAACATAAGTGCATCATTAGAGATCACAAAATGCAAGAGAAAAAGACACAAAACCCTTTCCCTGGTAGTGATTCATGAACAATGTATGGAAAAAAAAGAAAGAAAGAAATAAAGAAAAAAAAAAGGTCACAATGTGCAAGGAAGTCTCACGTTAGAGTCGCGCTTCAAAACCACTCACTCCTGCCCACTCCCAGGGGGGCGGCGTCTCGCGTGGCCGCCTGCTGCATTCAGAGACACTTCAATAAACCGACGCCTGTCTTTCGGCTAGAGGAAAGCCCTGTTTGCCTCAGAAACAGCACCCATAATGCCGTTAGCACCTCCTCACCCCACCTCCCAAGCTGAATTGTCCTCATGTGCTCTTTCTTGATTGACACCTCTCTTTCGGTTAACCCTGACTGGTTTAATTTGACCTTCTGTCGTTCCCCCGAAAGCTGTTAGGAGACTTGATAACAAGATGAATTTAGGGGAGTTATCTTTGCTGTAACGCCTAATTGGTTAGGAATGTGAGCAGCGACGTCCGGTCTTCTCCCGTATTGACAATTCTCGCTGTGAGCGTGTGTGCGTGCGTGTATGTGCATCTGTGCATGTGCGTGCATGTATGTGCATACGCGAGCGTGTTTGTGTGTATGTGCATACGTGAGTGTGCGTGCATGCATGTATATGTGCGTATGTGTGTGTTTGATGTGTGTATATCTGTGGGCGTGTGTCTGGTGTGCGTACGTGCGCACATGAGCACATGAGTGTGTGCCTGTGTGTGCGTATCTGCACATGTATGTGTGTAGGCCTGTGTGCACGTTTGTGTCACAGGGAAGAGCACAGGGGAGGCTTGGAAAAGTGGATTTTTTAAACGAGGAGTGTGTCCCGTGAACCTTGTCATACTGCGTCGTACTTTACGGGCGCAAATCGGCATAAGGCAAAAGAAAGTGTGAAACGGAAAACAGCGAAGGGAACATTTTCTCTTACCTAAAAATAAGAACCATTCCCATCAACCCCCCGACCTTTTAATTGGACGATTGAGGCGAACCTTTAGGCCCTGACATCTTCCTTGCGGCTCGTAATCAGGCCGCGTATCGCCAGCCTTTCCAACTAAGATAGGGGAATATCAAGCATGCACCTGGGAGCGTACACCAGTTGCAAACTAAACAGCGGGTTTCGCTTCAGCTTTCCAGGACTACTGTGAAAGCTGCATTGTCGAGAGTCTTCGCTGTAGCGCGGTAAAGGTCGCACAATAGATGGGCTACTTTTCATTTCTAAAGCCGTCCGGGGTCAACAGCAGGGGTGACCGAGCAGCCTGCAGACGCTCATAAGCAGAAAAGGTCAAGCATCGCCTTCGATTGCCCGGTCGGACTTTGATAGCGCGTCTCATTGTTCCAGGTTGACGCTTTCAGCACCGCCAATGGACCGGACGCCACAGTGAAAATGACTCCTCTCGATGACCCATGGTGCTAAAGGTGTCACTGGAAGATGGGCCTGGGACTGTGTTGATTCAGGTGGCCTTAACCCTTAGACATTGACTGAATGTAACATTAATACGAAAGCGTAACAAATCTAAACGGCCAGCCATTGCGGTCCCCAGAAGAAGTGTCTTTTCCGGTTAGCTGTTACTCAAACGATGGCCACAGCTCTGGGAACCATTACACAAGGAAAGGCCATGGCAACGACTTACACCCTCCTAAATTCTTGCGCATTGGGTAAACGGGCGTTCTTCATCAGCTGCGGGCGTGGAAGGGTTAAGGAGGAGGGGTTGGGGGTGGGGGTAATCGGGGGCTCCGAGCGGGTGGAGGGAGATGCTGCCCGCGGGGGCCTGTGCTTGCAGGAGAGCAATAGGTGAGTAAAAGGTCAAAGGCAATGAGTGGTTTTCATAAACAGTAAAAGTAGCAAACACGATGATCCTCTCCCATGCATTAACTTTTGCTCTCACCAAACCAGCTGTGTTTTAAGGCCTGTCGGGGGTGGGGGGCCAAGGAGGCACAAGGGGACCGTACGGTGAGACTCTGCAGGTATAGCGAACCCCGTCTCCCTCCCGAAAGAAAAGGCTTTGACTACAACTATGAGAAAACAAACAGCCACTAATGCCAATGACGGTTGTTAGAACAGCTATTACGACGAAACCAAAAGTAACCAAATTAAAGGATGAGTATACCATTCACCAAGGAAAAGAGAGATGCTAGACAGACAGTAATGCATTCTACGAAACAGAAATGACGAGCAAGGAGATGACTTCGAAGGGAGTACTGGGCTTAAGTATGAGTCAGGGAGGGGGGGGGGGGCGGTAGGGGGGTTGGGGAGAAAAAAAAGTAAAAATAAAACTAAAAGAAGTCTTAGGAAGTAAAATAAACAAAAAAATAAAAAGTAACAG
>JAOYSI010000024.1:138343-156435 GCA_025775065.1 Hiodon alosoides | reverse complement strand
GTACATCCCTGTGTTCTTGTGTACATCCCTGTGTTCCTGTAAACATCCCTGTGTTCCGGTGTACATCCCTGTGTTCCAGTGTACCTCCCTGTGTTCCGGTGTACATCCCTGTGTTCCTGTGTAAATTCCTGTGTTCCGGTGTACATCCCTGTGTTCCTGTGTAAATTCCTGTGTTCCGGTGTACATCCCTGTGTTCCGGTGTACATCCCTGTGTTCCGGTGTAACTCCCTGTGTTCCAGTGTACATCCCTGTGTTCCGGTGTAACTCCCTGTGTTCCAGTGTACATCTCAGTGTTCCGGTGTACATCCCTGTGTTCCGGTGTAACTCCCTGTGTTCCAGTGTATGTCAGCATGAGTGGCGCTTGTTCAGCATACATACACTTAGCGCTTGCCTGAATTTGTACGTGAGCACAGCATGAGTCATGACTACAGAAGATCTTGAGAAGGAAAAGTGCAAACAGCTGACAGGCATCAGCTCGGGCATTCGCTCATGCCCCCTTTCGTCTTGTTCATGCTAAACGTTCATTAACGTGCAAACGGAGAATTCACACGCTCAAGATAAGAAACGGGAAAAAAAAACAAAGATTTCATCGGCATATTCGAGACGCAAGCAGTGGGGCAGTTTTTTTTAGAATTTCAGTCCTAAAGTCTTTGGGTAATCCACTGGTTCCCTGTTTACAGCCAATGCGCCGTAAGGCTGTATACTGAGGTGTCTGAATGTGCAGTATGTAGAACTGTAAGTGTCAGTGGATAACGGCGTCGGCCAGGTGAGTGGGTACTTTTTTTTCTTTTTAAATAAAGAATGCCGGATTAGCATTTGCAATTCATTTTCACACGTCCTCCTTTTAATAAGAAACTGAATGATTTGTCCCGCTGTTGCTCTCCGATTACATATAGTCCCCGCAGTAAAGCTCTGTGTTTGCAAAAACCTCCGCCATCTAAAAGCCCTGCTGTTGTGTTTTATCTGGAGACGGATTATAGCGGTGCAGCACTTATGAGAGGGGATTTTGCAGATTTTCAAAACTGAAGCCCAAATCTGACTGACCATGTGAGAGGACATCAGTGCAGACCGACTGTGGCTGAAACAAAGGGTTCTTTGCCACCTTTGTGCCCAGTGCCCCTTTGAAGACCACTCATCACGCTCATCAGCACAGACAGCCTCCATTCCACCATTTGGGTAGACATGGCCATGCCACGATCTTTGAGTCTCCAGACTCCATGCGTGATCATGTCGCGAAGCACCAGCAAATCGAACCAGTTTCACAGCCAATGCTTCCTGGTGGAACCCCTGGTCCATGTTGTCTCTGACCAGAAGATAAAAGACTTCTTGTGTCAGACGTTTCATTAATGTGGTTCAGAGCAAAATAGAGACTTAGGGCAGTAATTCAGCCCGCACGCCAGCTCCCTCAAAACAAATGTCCCTGATCAGAGCAAGCCCCAGCAACCAGCTCCAACTCCTGCTTTGTGCTCCGATGGGTCTCTCCAGGCCTCTCAGGGGAACTGCTTATTCTTAAAGCCACAGTGGGTACAATCTTCAAACCATGCCTTTAAAAAAAAAAGTTTTCTTTTCCTCCTCATCGCACACTCAGCCACCTGACCCTGCTCCTCAGGTCTCCTCCTCATCGCACACTCAGCCACCTGACCCTGCTCCTCAGGTCTCCTCCTCATCGCACACTCAGCCACTTGACCCTGCTCCTCAGGTCTCCTCCTCATCGCACACTCAGCCACCTGACCCCCGCTCCTCAGGTCTCCTCCTCGTCGCACACTCAGCCACTCAGGTCTCCTCCTCATCGCACACTCGATCCCAAAGTCCTTTCTACCGAGCATAAAGCATGCGTTTCACAGGAAAAAAACACACTCCATAAGCCGAACAAAGTATTGTTTACACCAACCCCCCTTTTTAAATCCCCCAAACTCCAGCACAGTGCTAAACGGCCTGTGCTGCCCTAATGAAAGCTCAAAGATTTCCACTTCCTCCAAAGTCTGTTCAACAGGAAACACTTTCCGCCGGCTTAGTTCTTTAAAACACCTCCTGTTAAAAAAAGAGAAGAAAAAACCTAATTTGGCTCATTAACTCCGAGGGGTGTTATCACACATTTGTGCAGTGATATCCTCTTTACTTTCCTCTTTATAATTTAATGGTTTCTGGAAGGAAATAATGAGGCAAGCTGTTCATGAAATATTCTTTAACTGAGGTTGGGTTTAAAAAATTTGAGTTTGATTGATATTTTATCCGTTTTTTGCCCTCAGCTTTATATTATGTACTTCAGTGCATTTGAGACTAATGATTGACTACTAAGAATGTTCTGTTTCCTTTAAAAAAAAGGGTTACCAAACTTGAATAAATGTAAATATTGAAGGACAGTGGTCGTTACTGAATGAGAATGTCCAAAAAAAAAAAAAAACAGTTGCTGCCTTACAGGGTTTGTGACCACTCTGTGAGAGTCGGCCGTGGGGCAGCCTGCCTCTCTCTGCGGGGGCTGGAGTCCGATCGTTAAGGCCCTGGCTGACCTTGTTGTGGCAGACCTCGCCCGCGGGGCTCCCTCAGGTGTTTGGACCGCAGCGCACTACTCAGCTGCCCGCGGTAAGCACCCGGGCATGGGGCCTGCAGACCTGTTCCAACCGGGACATGATGGAGAGGCGTGTTTGTACTGAAGCGTCTGCTGAAGTTGCCAGGTCTACCAGCAAGTTCTCCGGACACTACGTTAGCAAAGGTTTGATGAACTAACTATTTCTCTTTTAATAATCATTTTGGGTTAAGATTTTCAAATTCAGGGACAATTCTTTGTCAATGAATGTGCCATAGATTTAACAACTACAAAATAAAAATAAACAATATACTGCACCATTGTCATTTATAACACTACATAAGGACAACTCAGAAAGGCTTATTGTAAAACGAGGCTGTATGAGGGAGGAAACCGAACAGTCATTCACACGTCTGAGCATTAAACAGTCATTCTTCAGCACAGGAGAGAGATGCAACTTCCCAAACACGTCCAGGTGAGCAGCTTTCTGCCCTGATCCCGGCTCCTGTGGAGAGCTCTGCTTCTTCTCTCACCTGCAGACGCCTGAGAGAGGCCCTGCGCAGGACAGATGGCAGTGACTGCGGTTCCCCTCGGCCACCCCCTCCCCCCCCCAGGGCTGTGCCATATGGAGGAACCATATGGGACTTGCAGGCACACACCAGCCCCTCGCCCCCAAAATCCACTCCCTTATTAATTCTATTGACCGGAGCGCTGGCAGGGGCTGACTGAGGGGGAAGACGCATGCAACGCAGAAATCGAACCTCCGCCGAGGCACATGGGTGTTTCCCTGCATTCCACGGTCGGGGGAGAGCAAGACATGGGATTTAACAGAGCGGTTCGTTCTAGGTCACCTTCATGGACGATCCTGCCAAAAAAACGTAATCCAGCGAGAGTATAATAACCTGCTGTAGAGATCTTCCACCATCCCCACTCCACACCACTGGAGAGACCACTCTGCCTCTGCCCACAGCCCACCGGCCCCTCACCCCTCAAAAACCTCTGATAGAGCGATGCCCCCTGATGAGGCCCAACACGCAGAAGACACAAGGACTCCCAGGACTCCACACAGATGCAGAGAGAGAGAGAGAGAGAGAGAGAGAGAGAGAGAGAGAGAGAGAGAGAGAGAGAGAGAAAGAAAGGAAAGAGGGAAATCCGTAAGGGACACAAAAGGAGTGAGTTAGACAAGCAGAGACAGGCGCACAACAGGAAAGAGATATGGAACTGCAAACTGAAATGCAAGCAAGAATTCTGTCGTCGGGCTTCAAGAGCACACAGATATGCTGTCAACAGCACCCAAGGCTCCATCCCTTTGTCAATAAACGATGCAGCCTGCAGACAACAGCCGCAGGCAACAAGCCCATGCCTGGCAACTCTTATCAGCAGTGCAAAGGCAGGCCTGTCATTTTGCATCACGCAAATTTTGCATTTTGTATCAGGGCAAAACAGAAGGCGTCGGCAAATAGAGGTCACAGCCCAGCTCCTGTCACTGAATGTTGCTAGCCGGGCAACAGCCGAGTACTGACTGCACCAGAATGGCAGGTGGAGGGTGAGAGGTCAGAAGCATTATCCCGTTGACTGCCTTTATCACCTGATTCCCTGCTGCATCGGACATGCCCTCGAATTACAAAGAGGAGGGCCTTTGTTTTTAGGCAAAGTCTTCCTTTCGGAGAGGCGACCCACACTGCCGTATTGGCCCCTAATGGTGAGGTAAGCGTTCCAACGACTGCTGAAAAAACACGGCTCACTTTTGTTTCTGCTATGTTCCATCGCACACAAATTCACAGACACAGACACACACCCACGATCACTGGCACTGACTTACTGCTGCCCTAACACTTGAAAGAATGCCACTTTCACACAAATACGATTGCACTGATGCACACATGCAAAATGTAAAAAATGCAATACAACAATACAACACCAATGCAATGATCAAACTGATGTAATAACTGCACCAATGCTAAAACTGCAATACAATCATAAAACAAATACAATCATCGCACCAATAAAACAATCCCAACAATGCAATGATTGCACCGTTGCAGCAATAGTACCCATGCACCGACCGCAACAGTGCATACAGTGTAATACAACGATAATACAAATGCAATCATCACACCAATACAACAATCACACCAATACAACAATCGTGACAATGCCCCTAGCTAATGGATAGCGTTTTTCATTCCATGGAAATTTTACATGCAAGATGTGATTTGTAAATTTTTCTGTAATTAATTCATTATTATTCATTATTACTTTAAATGTAATATGTATATTGACTACGTAAAATAACTTACATAAACATTTAATAAAAGTATCAGAGCAGGTATGTTTATTTATCTATTTTGACCTTAGATGAAAAGGCTGCTTTTTTTTGTGATAGCAGGGATACAGATTGAAGTCAACTGTGTACGCAATTAAATTGCTGGTTATTTATGAGAAGCAAGCCTCACAGATTAGACCCGCAAACAAATGGGATTGCTGCTTATTCAGATGTGGTACACCCACAGATTAGACTCACAAACGAATGGGATTGCTGCTTATTTAGATGTGGTACATCGACCGATTAGAGTTATTGGAAGAGAGAATGCAACTGCTTGTTATTCTCAAGCCACAGACCCTCAGATTAGAGCTAATCCCCCAGAGAATTGTCAGTGCAGCTCTAAGAAATCATCTTCTTCTCTCCTCCCGATTACCAAACTCAAAATGCATATGCACACATACAACTGCGTACACATTACCCAGAAAGAACAACATTACCAATATGTGTTTATTCCTCTTGTGACTGACAAAAGTATTTCTACAGTAGCTTGGTCTCTGCTTTGCACTTGCAACATTAGTAAAAGTGTTCCTTTAACTGACTGTTCATTAATTACTAATGAATTAATTTAAAAAGCGACATTTATTCCAGAGAGCGAGATTTAACCACTTTGTGACTCATGGACTGTTTCTTTATAGCCACAGCTCTCTGGACAACGTTTCACATGATCTTCTTGTGCAATCACCCACCCCGCCTCCCAACGCTACACAGAGTCATGACCAATTCATTCTTCTCACAGCCAGGGCCCTGAGCCACGCAATAAAGTATAGGGCAAGACGTCGTTCCTGCCTCTCTACAAGAAGGAACTCTGCCGTGGAGCGCATCTATCGGAAAAGTCACCACCCATCCCCCGTCTGCACAACCGCGAATGAGACTGTCGAAAGGCGCTGCGTCACCCACGAAAGCTGCAGGCATTTGCATAATGAGGCGGCAACTTTAATTACCCATCTCCGAGTCACTAAGGGACTCTCTGCAGGCAATTATGAACTATGGTTCATGGGAAATCTGCTGCTGAAGGGTTGCGACTGCCATCATAAACACTACAAGGGCGCAACCGTGAATTTCTTTCATGAAAAAGCCTAACTAAACCTATATAATTAGCACCCACTCTACCTGGAGGAGGCTGGGAGTTTCGGCACTTTGTGGCGGATGTGGGAATGAAAGCAAGCCCGCTCTCGAGCTCCTCTCACTCGAGAATATTTCCTGGATCGTTGAGGCATGGATGAAGAGCCAGGAACCAAGGCTCACAGTCTCAATAAAAAGACAGGGCCAAACCCTCGCTCTCTCCGCCATCTGAGAACGTCCTCCTCACAAGGGCCCAACAAACAACTCCCTGTGTATGTGTGTATGTGTGTGTGTGGGGGCGTGGTCTGGAGTTCTCCATGTCTGAGAGCTCTCCCTGGTGCTGAAAGCATCCTGAGGTCAGGCCAGAGCAGTCAGCCATCACATGGCAGACACTTCCAAGTGCCAAAATATAGTGTATAACAATAAATAAAATGAAATGAAGATCAGGTTCGTTTATTTTCAATATAAACTGCCTGAAACCACGAGTGGACAGGGTTCATACCCACAGTGGTTCACATAGGAGAGCAGTTCACATGCTGAGGTCAAAGAAAATGATCAGATCACAGCAGGACCTGAATGGTCAGCATCAACCTCTCACGCAGGACTTCTCTCACTCGGATCCCTAAGGGCACCTGCACAGCCCAAAAACCGCAGGGAGAGGCACATGATGAAGACTGCCTGATTAAACTGTCCACATTACCTCCGGAACTGTGAAGAGACAAAGAGGCGTGGATGGAGAACGAGGAAAATGACAGCAAAACCTGTCAAATTATCTTGGTCCCAGTTAACTGATTACGCAAAAATGTACATTACACTATTTGTGGTTTTCATTTTCCAATGGAACCCTTAAAGCCTGTTTTCGTTGTGGCTAGCCTGCCTTTGCTGATGCTATTAAGGACGAGAGAGGCAGTGTGCCTCTGAGTTCTGTATATCCGTGTTTAAATGTTCTCAGCTAGGGAGATAGGGGAAGCTGCAGGACAGCATTGGATTCAGCATCATTCAGTAACCTATTTTTAACAACTAAAATAAGTCTAAACGGGTGTTCAATCGATCAATAAATTAATCAATCTTTTGCTGTTAGGGCTTGCTTCACAGATGGGACACAGTGTCCTTCACAGATATGTACAGAATAGTTTTAAGTACAGGGGAAGTAGACCAATGGGCATGGGGGAGAGAAACACAAAATCCCACTGGCCGAAATGCATTTGCACGCATAGAACATAGTTGGTAATGTTTCCCGATGTCCAATTCTCATTGATTATTGGCAATTATCAACGGAGTTCTGTAAAGCTAATTATATATTGTATTGCTAAATTTTGTTTTTTTTTTCTATACCTCACTGTGAGAAATGGTATAAACCTGTCCAGACTGACTATGAATCAAACCACGGCAGACACGGAGGAGGAAACGAAGAGAATCCACCCAAACTGGGCAACTGGACCCAGTCAGAACTGCCATTCTAATGCCAGTGACCCCAGGTCTCTATTGCCCCTGCAATCGTGTGGAAAAAAAGTCTACCAAGGTTCAGGGCTGCACGTCGAAATGCAACTGGGGGAGAGCTCCAATTCGAGCCCAGCGGCTAGGGGACCTGCCCGGTTTCCAAGGGTTCAGAAGACATGAGCGCCGCCCAGCATCCGAGCACCCTGATTGTTTCTATTAAAAGTAAAAGGATAAACAGCAAGCGGCTTAATAAAGGACAGCAGATTACAGCCGCAGAAGAGAGCATTAAATGGCCCTGCAGTGGAGGCAATCCGGGGGAGAGGAGCAACGACACACGCGTGCAAATGCACGGAGGCAAACCAGGGCACAAAAGAGCAGGAGGAGATGTGTGTGAGAGTGCACCGGCCGGAGAGTTTCGTGGGACCACAGCGCAGCGGGAAGAACCACCAATTGGGTGGACAACACTTCCCTTCCAAACTTTTCACAGGACTGCAGACCAAAGGACCTGTGTATTGTGCAACATCCCTAATATATATATATATATTCGTTTTTCAGGCCAATTAATCCAAGTAATCGATATTTTTGCGAGAAAAGCATAAACTCACAGTGAATATCAGAAGTGTCTATATTTTGGTATTGAGCTGCCCGTTCTTATTTCATGTATACTTAAGTTTGGTTATAAACTTAAATTGAAGTCCCAGTGATATTTACAAAAGGGAAACCCATAATAATTAGCTCGTCTTTACATTTTAATTTTTCTCTCTATTTCTCGCTTTCGCTGTCGCTCTCGCAAGGTCACATCATACTGCATTGTAAGACAGGTACAGTCTATAACGAAAACGGACTGCATCGCCCACTCTTGACATCCGTGGGGTTAATGGTGTTTCTAACGCAGCTGCATCACAGGCAGCAGATTTGTTCCTGTCTTTTCAAATATCCCTTCTCACCAACGTTTCGTAAAACACCGAGGGTCAGGGTTTAGCGAACCAAAGCTGTTGTGGACTAGCCGTTTGGTTATAAGAACAAAATGGCAGCTAAGATTTTAAACACTACACGCCAGGGATCCGTGCAAATATTAAACATTTTATGAGACATTAATTTAACTTTATCTTTCTATATTTTAATGTATTTTTTTAATTATTTACCCGTAATCCTTGCAGCTGTTTACATCGACAAGGCCACTGCTGAGTAATAAAAATGGGAATTATACAGTAAAACCAATACCTCTAATATTAAATGACAATTTGCTAAAAAGATTTTCATTACTACCTATAAAAATATTAATGTTGACGTTTGAAGAGTCTTTGAGTCAGCAAGAACACGGTGGGATCTGCGGAAACCAGGCGCATTAATTAGATGTGATGTAAAACGCTATGCAAGCAGGTACACCAGCGAATTAACCATTTGACCGACACCATTTGCAAACCCATACAACCAGTCGCAAAATGCTATTCGACTTTTCACTGCATTATTGTTTAAATGCACACATAGCCTACACATCCATGTTTTAGATATTTTGATTGATGACATTGCGCTGAGCATGATAGTGTATGTTAGCTCAGTATATGTGTGACCTTGGTTAGAATTAATTGCGTAGTAGATGCAAAAGTAACAAAATATTAAATAGTAGGATGTTTGTGTGAGAAAAAAAAGAAACACGTCAGATTTTCATTTTCCGTTTTCATTAGGACGATACGGTTGTCAACCAACCCGCAGCTACTGTGTTTGGTTTATGTAACAAAATAATCTGTTTATGTTCCCTGCTGGCCATATTCGACTATCATAGAAGGGGTCATGGTGATGTAAAAGAAACAATCAAATTATGGTCGTGAAGCAATTCATCTCAATGTGTGAAACTCAATATCATTTTAAGGTTATCTTACGACTTTCGATGCTTTTAGATAGAAAAGCAGGGTTTGGGGGAGGGGTTTAAGGTAGATTAATTTACAGATTGCAGCAAATATACATCTGTACATGCAGTGAATTATGGAATCACTTACTTCCCCACGAAATTCTCCAAAACCGAGCTTTTTCCTGCACTTTGGCCACCAACCACAGCGATCTGTGGGAGATCTAGGTCGGCATTTTGTCCGATAGCAGAGAAGGCATCCTGTAGTCTATTCACTAGAGGAATCAAATCCTCCATCCCTCGGTTACCCATCTTTGCAAAGAAATATCTCCCTCTTTCTCACAGACCAAAGAATGGGGACTTCACTCCTTAAACAGAAACCTATCCCCTTTTGTCACCCCCTTTTTTAAAACCGTTGTCAGGGTGTTAAGTCAGGGTTGAAGATTTAAAAACACCGCCGCCTATTTTATTTTTGCTGACAACTTCATTTATTATCCATTGCCGGCGTCCCCTCCATATAAAACGCTACTCCTCTCCTTCCCTTCTTCTACCGCTATGCCGTATAGCAGCCAACCGAAAGGGGATGATCTCTGCTTTTCTCAGAATAAACTGGGAAATATTTGCACTGCCACTTGTACACCACTTGGGGGCAGAAATTACTCAAAGTGCACTTATTGCTCCAGGAACGGTAGGTAATGAAGTTATATGTTGAGAATTGATCATTTAACATTATGTGTACTTTCCGTTAGATGTTGACCAATGAAAAAACATTATGTGTGGCAGTATGGTTAACCTTAACCCTAACCCAGACCAGATACCCGAGGAGCACCGCAGCCTTCTACCAGGGAGTTTAGGTTATGAACCTTTCCCCCTTTCCTTGGCTCCCCATTTGCCTTTGAAGTAATCTAGAATAGACTTACTAAATGTCCTCATGTTTCCTCCACCGCCCCATCTAAGATGACCAGGATTGCAACGATGAAGATAACGAACACAAGAACCCCGAGCATGCTTTTTACACAATGCAGTATCTCTTCACCTTCCACCAAAAATAACTCAGCACATGTTTTGGCATTTCATTTCAGTTTCATTTCAGTTCAGACACCGAATGCAAAGTGGTCACTCAGTTCTATAATGAAGCAGGACCACGACATTGTCCAAGGCCAGGCATGTGTTGGATGAAGATGGCGTGTGGACTGGAGCCAGGAAATGCCTGGTCCAGTCTGAACCCTCCCCAACAGCTATGGGAGGGGTTAGGCACAGCCCCAGTCCCATCACTCTGGGGAGTAGGCGGGGAGCGGTGGCAGGTTGAGCCCCTTAGCTGCAGCTTGCACACAGGTCAGATGTCCAAACTGTGGAAAAGGTCTAGGGGATGTGGGAAAGCCCTGTAACCTGTGTGGTCAGAGGGGGCATCTCTTTAATTAAAGCTTACCCCTACTCTTTAGAGCTTGGCTCTAGGGCACGGGGCACAGTTGACATGACCTTCCCCATCCTCTCTCCCGATGGACAACAGAACCCTTCACCCCGACCAATCCTGATAGGTGTGACGACTCTCCCAACCCTCTCAAACAGAAGAGGCACACACGCACCCTCCCCCTCATCCTCCTCCCAACTGCACCTGACAGAAAAAATTAAGATGTTGACCCCCAAACAGAACAATCCTTCCAACCAGACCCAATGTTCAAAGAGGAGCCAGACTCTGAAGTCTCAATCGGGGCAGAGGAGTCTCACTCCACAGCCACCAACAGCAGAGACACTGAAACACCCAATTGGACCAAGGTCTGTTATAAAAAAAGGAAAGGCAACCTAACACTACGAACTAAAATAACAGCAAACCAAGGACCACCACTAACATTTCTGATCATTTCAAACACCCTCGACCTCAAAGACGGCTTTCCAAGTCCCTGAGTCCAGTGACCAGATAAGTCTATAGCACCTCTACACCCTATCTTATCATCATCCAACAATGAAAGACCCACCATGTGTAACAGGCCCAATATAGTAAGAGATCCTGCGATCTACGAGATCTCGCGACGATTGTCAAATGACTATTTAAATCTCAACGTAACCAGCATTTTCTTTGCCACTAAAGTCTAGTTCTTCCTCTACAATCACATTTGATTCAAGGAAACTGAAGCCTGGAAGATTTATTTCAGATGTCACAAGAGGGAGCTGTTGCAAAGGAGGGTACTTTTTGCTAGTTCTGCTTGTCGCTGCCCTGATTGATTCACAATGGAAAGGAAAATGTCTTTATCAGTAAGACCAGCTAAACCGCGCTTTGATTATTATCACAATTAAAACTAGCAGGAGCGGATTGCAGAAGATAAATATAATTAACTCGCTATCATACATATATATTTTAACTGGGGAAAATGTATCTTTAAAAAAAATACTTGGCTATTTTATATACTGGTTAGTATATTTAGTCTAACAAAGTCTTACACAGTGTTACTAAGTGTCATGGTTGAATGAAATACAGTATTCTCCAGTGCATTTCATAATTTATTGAACCTTTTAAATAGAAATTTACAATCAAAATTATTTTAAATACATATACACATGCACATTTAACACTGCAAATGTAAAATTGCAGGATACAACTACTATGATTGAGCAAATACTTAATTTCAAACCAATTCGCAAACGCATGGTCATACATAATTTAGTTTCATATTTGGAAAGTACCCTCTTTTTTTTTTAACGGTATTGGTATACGACAATTATACACTCAAGCAAGGCATGAATGGTTGGGGGGTGGGGGAATTACCTGAACTTACAAGTGTAAAATGTTCATTTTAATTGGGAATAAACAAAGAAAGTATCCCACTATATAAGATACCATACTTAGTTACACTGGTGAAATAAAGTCCTCCGCTAATATACAACTTGTGGTCCTACTGGTTTGCAAAAATGAGGAAACCAATTGAAAGCCCTTTATTTTTTTGTCTTGAATAATGTTCAGTTACAGGAAGGACTGAAGCGGTCTTCTGCTAAGGAAAGTCGGAGGCGTTTTGGCTCAGCTTTTACTTTGCAGGAACCATGATTCAATGATCCCCTCAGCGTAGAATGCCTAGCATGTACCTTGAATTTTCGAGGGTGGGGTTTTAACTAGTTTTTTGTTAGATAACCCCCTGCCCCCAAAAAGAGTATTTGTCTCAGCCTTTAAAAACAATCTAATCTAAGACACCTGAGAACAGGAAGTAATGACATGTGACAGGATGCGGTTATCTAAGCGGGGTCAGTTTCTGTCTGATCTTCATCGTATGCCGTTGAGTCGTGCTGGGAAAATGGCTGCTGCTCTTCTGGGGTTTCCCCATTTAACTGCTCCCTGAACTCCTTCCTCGTCTGCCGGTTGGATTCTAGGAGTTCATGCAGTTTCTCGTTCAATGCGTCATTGCGCTCCTCTAGGTCATCAAGACACGAGTTTATCTGGTCCAGCATGGAGTTGATGGCTGCATATTCTAGAACAGAAGACACATTAAAACGACCCAACCTAAAATTCAAAGCAGCACAAAATTTAACATGACATCTGATATATTGGCGAAATAGTAAAATGTTACACATTTGTAAATGACATGGCGGTATAGACGTATCTAATTTATGAATGAAAGGTATCTGACATATATAAACGTGAGCAGGTTAAGAATAGCCTACCTGTTAAAACTGATCTTCGCTTTAACACTAAGGCAGTCCTAAATAATAAGGTGACGCTCTACTGTATCAATGTGAATATGAAACACAATAAGTAAGCATAAATCGCAACACGTCTTAATAGCAAACCAGCGTAGACGTAGGAATAGATACCCTCTTCGTTGAATTCATCCTCTTCCTCCGCGCCATCTATTGCTATATTGGGATCTCCATTTGGTCCAGACATGTTTAGCGCTTTATTTCAAAATTTAAAAAAGTATATAACCTTATAATAGTATAGACGTTTACAAAATTTTTATCAAGCTAGTTGATTAATGAGAAGCTTAAAAGTATTTTTCTTTCCTTGTAGCCTGTTAGTGACCCGGAAAGCTAGCGAAATCGCTACCTTATAAATACTATTTTGAATGTTTTATTATAAATAATATTTTAAAATAATAAAACTAACCATCGTATTGTCATCTGTCCAAAACAAAATGTCAGTTAGCGAATGTGTCAACTATCCATTTAGAACTATTATCAAAAATTGGATTTAACACGGAAGCACTTGTCACAATCACATGTTTCTAGGAAATTCCGTTGATATGCAAAAGCTCGGGATAGAACAGCTTGTTCGCAGAGACCAAATCAGTTTATCCAGGTACCATTGCTATCAATGGATCTTAGACGTCCGCAAATGACTAACCACCATCTGCCATCAGCAGACAGCTACAAACTTAACCCAGGTTGTCCAAAACAATGCCACACCATTTATAGCAGTTATGTTGCAAACATTCTGTTGTTTCCAATAAATTTTACGAAAACAAAGGGCCCACAGTGCTTCAAAGAAATATATAGTTTAAGTGTTGTAACAAAAATACAATTCAGGCATATTGACGCATAGCTAATAAGGCTCGTTATAACTCAGGACGATTTAAAGGTTTTTATGTAACAACGGTTTTAGTTAGCTAGTTGCAGTCTGGTTTAATTCCATATTCGAAGCCTCTTCTGTCGGATAATGTACTTTTACGATTCATCGCAAGTTTTTCCCCCTGTTATTTTGGCTGTGTCCTATCATTCATATACATCTTACAAAAAAAGACCACAGAAGAAGGGAGACTTCCGGACATTTTCACCACGTGTGTCCTGTGCTTACATAGAAATCTAGAAACACGTGAAGCTAAAATGATGAGTGAAATTATGGATAAGATTCCTGCCGATGTGAACGCGTTCCTTAAGGAACACTCCTTTCTACAACTTACAGAAGCTGGAAAGGTTTCTGTCAAATTATTGTATTTTTGGATCGCGGTTAGTGGAGTTACGATTTATTGTGTTATTAGGCAATATTAAAAAGCGGGCTACAACCTAGCCTACTATCTGAATCGTAGCGTTCAGCTAAGACGAATGGATACAGCCAAAATTGTATAGTACTGATATTTTAAGATCTTACGGATTCAGCTACCTAACATTTTACAGAGTTTTTGCAATCGTCTTTCCCTATTTCCCTAGGTTAGATGCACCCTAAATGGCCACGAGTTACCCTGTAACCTAAAGGAGCTCAAGATTTTTACCGAGGGAAAGAAATACAAGAAACTGAGAACTAATTCCGATTTCAACTATAGTCAATTTGAGCCACACGTAGTGTCCAGCACCAAACAGCCGTAAGTGAATTTTAAAGAACATTGTTGTCATGGTTCTGGCATTTTGTTAAGACAAGTTGTCCCCTTCAGCCGAAGCTATGGCACTAGGCTTTGACGCAGTGTCAAAAAATGACTGTGAGCTTGTATGTTATTAACAGGGTTTGATAATTAGTTAGTTACTAGTGGATGTGATTTTAACGTTTGTTTGATTCCTCGCAGCAATCATCTCTTTTGCAAGCTGACCCTACGACACATCAATCGCATACCAGAGCATGTTCTGCGTCATGTCAATGGGAAGCGGTACCAACGGGCACTGCGGCGATGTCAGTAAAATTTCTCACTCACTGGCTTTGAAGAACCTTTAACTTTTTATTATGTCTGTCCTGTTATATCACCTTCAAGTAACATGCTGTTCATTTGGGATATACAGTGATTTAACATATCAAATCACAAATAGGCTTTTATTGTTGTTTTGAGTTCAGGTTAGGACATGCTAATCAAACTGCTCCTCACCCTTCAGATAAGGAGTGCGAGGAGCAGGGTGTTGTGTTCGTGCCTGCAACCCTCATGCAGAAGAAGCCCAGGGATAGAGGAGGGGAGGACAGAGGACAAAACGCCAAGCGTGGAAAGGAATTTTGGGCTCCTAGCTCCAGCGACGGAGAGGGCAGCGATTCAGAGGACAGCTTGAGTGACCTCTATCCTTGTCAGTACACATTGTCATGAGCAGTATGTTGTGTGATCATCGATGTCCTGGAATGTGATAATGAATTTAAAGACATACGAGTTGGAAAACTCTACACTGTGTATAAGTGTAAAAAAATGTCCCTAACTATAGCAATTACTTTAACTTATTTTCTATAAAGATCACAATATTTGGTATAAATCAAGGCTGTGTAAAATACTTGTTCTATGCGCTCAGGCCAGTTTATTAGGTACACCACCCCAGACAGACTGGCATCAAGGTGTGCACTGTGGTGTGCAGAACAGCATCTCAGAACACACAACTCGTCGTACCTTGTTACTGATGGGCTATTGCAGCAGATGGCTACACAGGGTTCCAGTGGGCACCAGATCACCAACACTGGATAATTGAGGAGTGGGAAGATATTGCCTGGTCTGACAAATCCCCGTTCCTGTTGTGTCAGGATTTGGCGTAGGCGTAAGCAGCATGGACCCCCTCCTGTCCAATGTCAACGTTACGGGCTGGTGGCACTGAACATTGTTGCTGACCAGATGCGTCCCTTCATGCTACAGTTTACCCTTCGCCAGATCGATACTTCCAGCAGGATATTGCACCATGTCACAAAGCCAAATGATTCCAGGGAGGCGACAGGAAGTTCAGTTTACTTGAGCTGCTGTTGCGTTATCGTGGGCCAAAGTTCTTGTGGAAAGTTTTCAACACTGTATCAACACTTTCAAATCTGTGCCTCCAAAAATTCAGGTTTTTGGATATAGGTGTTTTTTATTTTTATGTATAAAATATGCGTTCTTGTCTTGTCTATGCGTATTTTGCTTTGTGTAAAGCACAATTATTTCTGCAAATCACAGCGCTGAATGAATAAAATGTAAAGTTCAGATGATGCTTAAATGATGGACTCAGACGTATTCTGCTGTTGGTTTCTTCTGTCTGCAGCCACAATGTTCACCTCAAAGGAGCTAGAAGTGGGGGAGATGATGATCGTGGATGGAACTGATGTACACGCAGACAGCGAGGAGGAGGAGGAGGTCCCTCCAATGGAGGTGGACAAACAGATGCCACAAAAGCGCAGAAAGGTGAGATTCTTGTGTGTGAGAGGGTGTTATACTATTTCTATTGTTATACCACTCTCCTTTGAGATTTCCAGTATGCTCCTTTGTGATTGTTTTGTATTTTTTGGTCTTTGAGGCTTTACTTGTCCCTTGCGTTGTTCTAATGTAGGGATAAGTAACTCATACTTTTAGAACTCTCCTTTCCCTTTTGAGTAAGCTGTCTTTTTTGCAATCAATCCGTAGTGCCATGGTTATTGCCTTCCTCTTCACAGGCTCAGTCGGGTGGATTTAAGAAGAAATTTAAGAGTCACAAGAATAAACGAAACGGCATCAAGAAAGTTACAAAAGCAAAAAATTAATAAAGCATACTGTTTGTTTGGTTTGTGATTTATTTGTCTTTGTTATGTCTTTCCTTGCAATTGTAATTGGCAACCATTTGGTAGGGAATACACAAAGTATTGATTAAATGTATTAGATTCATGGAAATAATGTAGAGCCTGTAATATTGGATTCAGTCACTTTAGCTTGTGAATATTCTCCATTTATGTTTCAGTGCTCGAGTTTACCCTTTTTTGCGCGATAAACGCATTTATCTGAATGAAGGTGACTTGAAATCTAGAATGTTCATTTTTGCTGCCAGAATGCAAATGCAAATTTTCTGTATTATTATTTAGAATAATTATTTATTGGCATATCCAAGAAAAGCTAGTCATCGAACATGCCGAACTTCAAGTATTAATATTCACATGGCAACGACAGCTATGAGAAAATGAAAATTAGAAACATTAGTGTGATTAAATAAATTCTCTCAGAAGAACAGTCCGCATAATGCTTAGAAAATCGTTCTTTATTTTTTGTTATGATATAGGTTTAATGTCTTCGAATTGAATAAAAAATAATGGTTTTTTTATGTGTGTATATATATGCGCATAAATATTTAGTAACACGAATAATTACATTCAAAATTAAATCTTCATTAACAACAAATTTGGAAACATGGAGTTGCAAGGGTATGGTAAATACATCCCATGTACTACTGCACATAGTTCTGTATTGGAATAACGTTCTCACAGGAAATTCTAAATGACTATGCGACGGCAGGGTATTGTCGCAGAGAATGACGAAGTCGTAAGGTCACGGGAACACGAGTGAGATGTAGAAACAAAAAGAGGACAATTTCTGCAGAATGTGTTAAAATATAATGTTTCTGAATAAACGGTAAGAAATGACGTGGTTTAGTAACCAGGGGGTTTTAAAGGGTTGATGGTTCTATGCAATTGATATATATATATATATAAATTGGCAACAAACGAACCAGAAAGCACTTAGCATTCAAGCAAGGAACTACACAAAGAATGCGATTTCTCATTCTGCAAGAAGAAATGTAATGTTATTTTATTTAAAATATCACGTCTCTAAACGTGTAAGCAGTTACTAATCTTTACTTAAAACTAGGGGTTAGGTCGTTTGAGTTACGAGCTATATTTATCTAGCTACTTAGCTACCTATATACGTGAGATAATGTATTGACTAACGCATACGACGTTCCTAGACGGACATTTAACTGCGTGTTAGCCTGTAGTAAACATATTTGCATGTTAATGATTGTTACAGCGCTGTGCGTCGTAGATTAAAATACACGACATTTTAAATGGAATATATCAGTTATCAAACAGTAAAAAAAATACATTTATAACATGTTTATTTAAACCGAGTTCGATGTTAACATTTAAAAAATCTTACCTCTACATTAAAATATTTAGTCTCAGCGCCTCATGAAGGAGTTTTTATTTTAAGGCCAAATAATCGAATATTTAAACGTTGGATCCTCAAATTCACTGTTAATGTGAAATATATTGATTTCAAGTGTAGGAA
>JAOYSI010000024.1:113804-125913 GCA_025775065.1 Hiodon alosoides | reverse complement strand
GCCGAAACCTTCACACTATTTGGTTGGCTCTTATTGCAATGCAAACTTGCATATTACCCTTACCACGCAAACTCTTTCGCTTGTTTTTGCAGTCACTGCTTCGAACCCTAAAGTTAATTTAGCTCATTCGCTTTCTTTTTTTTCTCATCTGTCTCCTAGCAACATAAAATCCCGGTCCCTGTCACCCCCAAAGCCCCCTGGAGCATGGATGCCAACCTAATGCACATCAGGTGGGTGTTGAGTAAGGAGCCTTCCAGTTTTGGAAGTTTTTTTTTGAGCTTTGAACTAGAGGGTTGTAGGTTAAGATACAGCATTTGTACAGCGCATCTGTGAAGAAATGTATACCAGTAAGATTGAATATCTATGTTTGAAGGAATCATTCTGTTTACCAATATGTTTTTCTTAACATCCTCAGTTACGAGTCTGGAATCCTGGAAAACCCCAAGGTAAGGCTCAGGGTTTTCATAGGCCCCTGAAAACATTAAAATTCATTGAAATTTCAAGGCCTAAAAGTACTTGAAGTTTGACAGGGTCCTTGAAGGTACTTAAATTTAGTTATTTGCATTTTGATTACCGCAAACGGTACAAATATAAAGAAAAACATCTTCCTCATTAATATCCAGTGGTTTTCCAGTGGAAATTTGTCTGCAGAAATGCCACATATGGGCAGGGCACATCTAATTTGGAGCTAAATTCACTATAAATATTTCACCTTGGCCGCCGTTTTTTTCAACATGACTTTTTGACCGAGGTCATAAATTATGTTAAGTTAGTAGATCTTAAGGGTTGGTTCTACCTAGACGTTTTGCAGCATCCTGTGAAATATCAAATTTCTCCTGCTTCTTTAATGCAGACAGGACAGCCCTCATGCATGCCAATTGCTTTATGGTGAGCCTGTTTTTCCTTCTGTGAGTCACTTTTTAGGGAGTTTATAATCAGCACTGGCTGATTATTCTTTTTTTAGAATTGTTTTGCAGAACACCGACCTCTGGTGGTGCAACGGAAAATAAATACAACACGCCCTTCCTGACTGCATCCCTTCTCTGACCTGTCCCGTTTCATGTGCTCCATATTTTAGTCATTTAAACTGATTTGAATTTAATCTCACACTTTAATTAGTGGCCCAAACATTGCAGTGCGTAATGGTAAGGGGTTTTATTTTTTTTATTATTGCTTTCCTTCTCTCCTTTCCTCGGTACTTATAACAAAAACCTTGGACCAAGCTGGCCCTTTTTGTGGCAATGCATGTTGTGTGCCTGCCATATCAACACGGCGTCGTTTGGCCGCATGGTGGTGCTTTGGCAAACTACTGAAAATGCGTGGAACTCTTGACCCGTTTGGGTCACAAAACTGGGGACCTTAGGTTCCTCACTTCAAGTCCACCTTGATGATAAATTTTTTTTGAAAAAATGCCTGTTCTGGCATTAAGAGGTAGGGCTCCTGAAAGGTTGGAGGTCAAGGGACGAGGGCCGGGTCACCCCTCAAGCCCTGAAATAATCTCTCAAACCCCCCACCCTCGACTCCAGTATGCTCTGTCTGAACGTGGGAGAGGCTGGGACACAGATTTCACGGGGGGCTGGAGTAAAGGCTGGGGATATGCGCAGTCCAGCTGGAACCCCGGGTCTCTCTTCTAGGGCCATTGTTTTGTTTTTTCCGGCTCCTAGCAGCCTGCAACGTGGGGGGGACACATTACACCGTGACACCAATGTGTCACCAGCAGCCGAAGAGCACAAAGCACCCGGAGAGAGCTGCGAAACTCCCATAGAAGGCCATGTCAGGGGTGAGGGAGGGCCCTTTTCTGTGTGAAGCAGTCGGTTGTAGCCCTCCCCTTCTGAGGAACGTACAGTTCCCAAAATCTTTACTAATAATGCGTTCAACTGGAATCGTTTTCATCATCACAATAATCATGATAACTTGACTATGATGATAAAAAGATCATGCCAGAAAGCTTGATATACACTAGCAAAAAAAAAAAAATCCAGCATTTCCCAGGGAGAGTTAAAATTAGAGACAAATTATAAGCAAAGTGGTCTGGTTTTCTGAGCCTGGATCATGTGACTGGAGGCAAAATTTTGCAAACATTTTAGTTGCTTAGCAAACGCATTTATCTGAGCGACTTCCAGAGCTTACAATTTCTACATTCATCCATTTATACAGCTGGATATGTACCTTTTCTCAAGAGTACAACAGCTGGGGTGGGATCTGAACCAGCAACCTTTTGATTACAAGCTTGCCACCTTAACCACTACACCACCAGCTGCCCTTCCCCTTTCATTTGAGGTCCCATTGCAGCTGGGGTTTGTGCCAAGAGTCGAAACCAAAGTACATTATTGCTAAATCGGGCTGGTTTAGGGTTTTAGACGGAGGAATAGTCGTCTGAAAGCCAAACTTCAAAACGGGTGCGACATGGACATAACCGGGAATAGTAAATGGATCAAATGGTTACAAGCCATTGTGTTTTGTGACACAGATTCACGCTCCCTCTGACCTCTACCTGATGACCAAGAACCCAGAGGTTTCTCCCAACGAGCCGGACGTGCTGGAGATCGAGTTCAGTAAAGGTACGTGCCCTTTGACCTCGGGCCTCACCAGCTTGGCCATGCTGTGGCGGTAATTGGAGGGGGGAAATGTAAGAAAAGCCTCTCCCCCCGGCCCCCTGGATGCTGACTTTGCAGTCAGCGAGTTTTTCCATTGGCGCACGCTGGAGCTGTGAGGTCGTTTTCGGACTGAATGGAGAACGCTACGCATGCACTGTTTGCACACGGTTTGTTGAAGCGCTAATGGCAGCACAGAAACCGTCTACAGCTGTGCACGTCTGTTGACTCCGTTTGTTGAATGTGAGGCCTCAGTCACATCGGACATTCCATTAACCTGACTGCATTTAAGCATCACCGTGTACTAGGACAGCATTTCATCATTAAACCTGACTATGCAGACCTGTATGACCCCTAGATGAAATAGAAGAACCAGACCCGTGTTTCAAAGAAAGAAGTTGATGTCTGCGCGTATATAAACCTTCAGGTCCATTCAAATTCCAGTTTAAGGGAAACTAAACGGCGGTGACATATAAAGTGGTAATTGTATGGCATTTTCTGTTGCTGAGAAACAGAAAAGATCCTGCAAATCTGCGCCTCGTCCCTCCCACGGCTTTTAAAAAAAATATGGTTTCACTACCAAATCTTTCTGTCTTTTCACCTATTCTTTCCTTCTCGCTATTCTTTAGTAGTTCGCACGTTCACAATTGGAAGTAAAAGCGAACCGCAAAGCAGTAATTTTTCTTACAACTGTGTCTGGTCTTTTGTCTGTCTACTCACCTCATACCAAGAATAGAAGGGGAAAAAAAAAATTCCCTGAGAATGTGGTCTATATTGTCTGTGCCTGGAGAAAAGAAACCCAGCCTGAATTTGGCATTCAGATCTCCACCTCATTTATTTAAGAGTTATAATCTAATTATTTACTATTTAGGGCTGGTGGGAGTTTGCTCATATTTGTCCCTTCTAGTAGCTAGGAGGGTTTTTTTATTTTATTTGTTGGTATGGACAGGGAGAAAAGACAGGCTGGAGGGGTGCGCTTGACAAAGCCCTGAAAATACTTGTGAAGTACTTCTAATAGTGCTTTTCACCATGGGGGCTGGAAAAGTTCCCTTTAGCTTTGATTGGCAACTGCCAGCGTGCTAAATGCTAATGAGGCACAGAGTGAATAGAAGATTAGAAACGCAGTTTCTTTTCCATCTTTGTTTCTCAGTCATTCTCCTAGCTGCCCCCCGCCACCCCCACCCACCACCATACCCGTTCTGCCTCTCATCCCATGGCTCATTTCATGCCATTGATAAGCTAATGACGGTGATTAATTCATGGGGTCCGGTTCCTTGATCTGGTGCGTGCTGAAGGGCGCGGAAGAAGAGAGGGTGTAATCGCGACTTTCACCCCTGACAGAAGCTTGTATGGGGTGTGTTGGGGTGCATGAGTGTGCTCCGTTCATGAAGAATTCTTTAAAATCCCCACCCCTGTCCTCCACAGTCCCCCCCCCCACACACACACACACACACACACACACACACACACACACATCGTTTAGTGCAGGGCTGTCGAGACCAGAGGTACAATGGCACACTGCCTGGGTGTGAAATCTGATTAGGAATAGGCCCGCCGGCAATTTCACACCTTTCAAATAAAAGAACAGCGTTTGAATTTAGTGGTACTTCTGTTTACAAGCCATTGCCCACATTAACCGATATTGCCCCCCCCGTCTACCTTTTTGGTCACCTCTGCTCCTTAACTCTTTTCATGGTACCTCTCTATATTTCCCAAATCCACTTATGTGTAATTAGGAGCAAAAACATTGCCGTTTCATTTTTTTGCAGTCATAGTCTACAACTGACAAATTATTCAATTAGCATTTAATTTCTCAGAACTAGATGGGGTTCCAAACGGCTACATAATGGCCAATCAATTGGAATGAACCAACAAAAATGTATCTATTTAGGCAAAATAAAATTTTGATGTGGAGCCAAAAGTCTTTTCATACACAATTTACCCCACTAAAAACAGGCAGTGGACAGAAATTCTTTGTCAGAAAGTAACAAAGTTGGAAGGAGTGTATTTAATTGGTTCATGGTGACAAAATCTCATTGATCAAACCTAGGCATGGCACCACTTTGGGTACTAGGCTGTAATTTTCCTGTTTTCCACAGGTATGCCCATCAAGGTGACCCACCTGAAGGAGAAAAAATCAGTCGACGTTCCCCTGCAAATCTTCTCTTACCTTAATGAGATTGGGTGAGTGAGACCCCCTAGGAGGCAAGCAGTCCATGGGCCGTGATGAGACCCAATCATGTCAGGTGACATGTGATCTGAAGCAGTTCAATTAGTCTCCTCCAATCTCCTTCAAGCCACCTGTCTCTTTACACAGCCCTGCTTCCTGGCCATATCTGTAACCGAATTAGGTTATGGTTTAGTTTTATAGTAATAGTCTTTCCATTCTTCAGGCCTGCCTGAGCACCAATGCGTGGTAGATTTTAAAAAAATATTTTGTTGTTGTTGGGGGAAAAAATTGCAAAAATATTTTGATTTTCAATATTTTCTTAAGAATTGATTAGTAACTGGGCTTTACGCGGGGTAATTTCCACACTCTCGTCTGGTATTATATAGCGTGGCAGGTGTATACAATTGGAACAAACCCAGGTGCAATGTATATTTGCATGCTCCGCCATTTCAGCCGTTTCTTGTCCTCTGAGACCCCAGTTTACAGTTTTTCGTGTATGAGCTAATGATGAAACTTCCCCTCCACTCCCCACACAGAGGAAAACACGGGGTCGGACGCATTGACATCGTGGAGAACCGCTTCATTGGCATGAAGTCCAGGGGTAAGGGCGATAACGTTACGTGGGCTACCACCTAACGTTCCTGCAACGTTACCCTTTTAAGATTTGTCTGCGTTGCGTTTAATTGAATTACGTTTAACTGTGATATTCTTGTGAAACGATTCCAGCGATTGCTTCTTTTTGGTTGTCTTTGATTGTCAACCGTGGGTGTGACCTTACTGCTCTGGAAAAGTATTGACCAAATATTGCGATGGCAATATAGCGAGTGAGGGGGTCGTAGATTATATTTAAAAACTATTTAATAATCCTGAAGACAAAGATGATCTCTTTAAGTTTAAATAGCTCTGTAGTAGACACAAGTACCAATCAGAGTTCATATTAATATTGTTTAAATGCATAGTATTTTAAAACCCTAATCTACACACACGCACAGCTTACGTGTACGTGGTCTTACATACAAACCCTATAAACATTTGCTTTAAATTGTTTTAATTGTTTTTTTTTCATGTACATTGTTAAATTATTTACAAAATCGCTATCAAAGCAAATGCATTAATCGTTTTTATTGACTCTGGAGTGCATACACGTTTAGCGACTTTCTAAAAGAATAATCAAAGAAATCCGTATTTTGCTCAAGATAAAGGCTTCTGACTTAGAGTGATGAAAGAGGTGAAAAGTGAGAGTTTTAAAGAACTGGCGATCTGGGCGAGAACTGAAGTCAAGGGGGTTGATTTGCCACCAGGTGGAGCTGATTCACAGAGCAGGAACCTCTGAAACTGGATGGCTTACCGGGTTTAAACTTGATCAGTGTTTTTGCGGGGTCCGGCCTGATTTTTATGTCCGTGTCCTGAGAGCGGCGTTTCTTTTTCATTCATTCCTCGACCCTTTTTCTCCTGCAGGCATCTACGAGACTCCTGGGGGCACCATCCTATATCAGGCTCACTTAGACATCGAGACCTTCACCATGGACCGGGAGGTCAGGAAAATCAAACAGGGACTGGGGGTCAAGTTTGCGGAGCTCATTTATAATGGTATGTAGCGTTACTGCTTTCGCGGGGTTAAGGCCTGAAGTAAACGTAATGAATATTCATGCTTCGCACGTATTCCGTTTTTCCCGTGTTCTCTCCTCTGTAAACGCACATGGACATGTATGTGTGCTCATGCTTTACATGCCATACAAACACGCACACGTACATGCAACGTCTGCCCGCCAGTCACTTAGTGCTAACCAAAGCACTTGGAAGAACCTGTCCGCACTTTTTAAAACGGGGATTTTGTGT
Source organism: Hiodon alosoides (assembly GCA_025775065.1). Taxonomy (NCBI): domain Eukaryota; kingdom Metazoa; phylum Chordata; class Actinopteri; order Hiodontiformes; family Hiodontidae; genus Hiodon; species Hiodon alosoides. The sequence goes on along the minus strand of JAOYSI010000024.1, from coordinate 119,310 downwards.
GTCAACCTTGGAAACTTTTCTGGAGACAGGTAATGGTGCCATACTTCCAATTAACTGACTTATTTTTTGGAAATTATTAGCGAAGGTTAACCTCACTGATCTGTAAAAATGTGTAGTCAGGTGCATCTACTTACTAAGCCACTTGGGAGGCCGTTATTAATTTGAACTGTTAATGAAATGTTTTATACATAAAAAAAGAGATGCACAAATAAATCACTCATAGTTATCCATGCCAATTACCATTATCTGTTACAACAAGCCAGTCCATCTTTTTTAGCCAAGTAATTACAAACATTGATATAGTTGCCCTTAGCGGGCTACCTTGGAAACCAGTTAGCTGACCTATCAGCTGAAAGTTACAGAACATTGTTTGAGATAGCAAGGCAGTTGTCCTAACTAATGAAGCGTTGTTAGGCCTAACGCTGGCACGGTAGTTCTGAAGAAAACTCATTAAAAAATGATGTTGGTTTAGGATTATTTCATTTAGCAATTAGAGTTGGCCATAGATTATGTAGCGTTGTGTCGTTTTTTTTCCTGCAGGAGCAGATGAAATAATGAATTGTTGGTTATTCTCCAGCTGGTGCTCCAGGAGTAGCCCCTTCGGTAGGGCAGAGGCTCAGGTGTCCTCTGTCTGCTGGTGCACTCCCCTCCCTCCTCTTGATGGGATTTCCCCTATTAGAGGGTGATTAATGAACCCCTGCAGGTTAGCCCAAATGGGAACTCTGGGCTGATGTAAGGGCGGAACGCTGAGTGATTCTCCACAACAGGAGATCCATGTGGCAGGGGTTGGGTGGGCGGGGACAGAGATTAAACTTGTTAGTCTTAAACGGTGACAATTATGGCCCCCCTCCCCCCGCCGCACAGAGGGGTTTGACGGTGTAGGTGTGTGCGTATGTGCGTTCGTCGCTGAAAAAATCCTCCTAAACGTCTGCGGGCGGCTCTGCGTTGGTCTCGGGTTCCGCCCGGGGCACTCCTGCCGCGAGGACACACTTCTAGTTGTAGGGACAAGCAGGGCAGATGGTGGGAGTAAAAGCCCCCTATGGAGAAAGGGCGTCTCTGTGGTCTCAGTTGTCCCTCTCTCTCAGACGGGGCAGGGTCACCTGGGGAGAGAATGGTGAGCTAGACCCAGGTGCGATTATGGAGGCAGTCTGGGATTCCCCAAGCTCGTAAAACAGGCTTAAAACTTAAATGTTTTGTGAGCTTGGTAGTTTCGATTGTGGGGTTGCTAAGCTGCTGTTGCACAGTTGTACGTGTTCACAGAAGCCATTGTTTTTTTTTTCCTAATTAATGTGGAATATTTCGGGACGTGCCCCTAACACTCGGTGTGGTGATTTTTCTTTGTTTCGCCCCTGACACGCTTCTCTCCCCTTCACTCCATCTGTGTCCGCAGGGTTTTGGTACAGTCCGGAGTGCGAGTTTGTTCGGCACTGCATCGAAAAGTCCCAGGCCAGCGTGGAAGGCAAGGTCCAGCTGTCCGTCTTCAAAGGGCAGGTGTACATATTAGGGCGGGAGTCCCCCAGGTCCCTGTACAACGAGGAGCTTGTCAGGTGAGCTGAGGTGGGGGGTGTACGCCCGTGACTCCATTACATCCTCCAAATTCATTCATTCTATGTTGGTGAATAATGCATCATAGAAGAAGTTCAAGTCGTGCGGACTCCCCTCATGGCAAACAAGCAAGATGTTCAATGTTCATGTTCAAGTAGACATTGCCTCGGTTACGACAGTCTTCATCTGTTGGTTTTGTAGCCATGGTGTGGCACGGGAAGTTGACCTTTAATCGCTTTGCCTCTCTAGCATGGACGTGCAGGGAGACTACGACCCGTGTGATGCTTCTGGATTCATCAAGATCAACGCTGTCAGGTCCGTACATTTACTTTGGCGGCGGTTTAGTCATGTTTAAGGGTTGGCACGGAGAGCAACAAGACAGGGGTGGTAGGCAGTGGGTTCTGTTCCGGACCTGAGGATCGTAGCTTCAGAGACAGTTTGTGTTTTTAAAAATAAATAAATTAGAATCAAAGCTTTTTACCAATGGCTAGTGTTTTCTCTTTCTCCTTTGCTTCAGGCTGAAAGAATACAATCGCCTGCAGGGTGGATTTATGAACAAGTAAGAAGAGTCTGGGACCTGACCACTGGCTTTGCCTTATGTTTGTTAGCACCTTATTATATTTGCTTTTATATCCTTGCCTCTTGAGTAACGCGTGTCGATGTGATTTAAATTATGACTTTATGAATAAAGGTAAAAGCTTACTTTGCTTAAAAAAACCTTTACTGCCATCCGTTGCAGAGGAGTGACAATATCATGCAAAACTGTACCAATGCTTTTTGGCGAAGGAAGACGAAGGCAGTCGCAATAGGCTAATGAGGAGAAGGATTTTAACCTGCAGAAGCTGGATTCGAACCTGCAAGAATCCATTTAATGAGACTCAGGCGAGAACCTTTATCGATTTATTTATTGATTTTACTTACTAGATTCGTAGCTCACAGATCTAAAGAGCGGTAGTATGAATTATTTATATTTCTGGCCAGACGTGCTGAAGTAATTTTAATTAAGTAGGTATCTGAAACACTCAAACTTCTTGTGATCACCCTCAAGATTGCTTCCTTCCTGCCTGTATCCTATTGTAATTCGGAATGGTATCAAGCTTTTCTCTCAATTGAACACATTACACAATAAAAGCTTCTGGATGTGCTTTAGGGTAGTACCAGTACATTTTTACATTGGTGTTATGCATGCAGGTTGGTGAAGGGGTTTTGTACCGTGGTGTTATAAGTTCATAAGGCTCCATCTAATCACCTTGGCCTGGGGAATGTTGTGACTGTTGGGTTACCAGCAATGTCTCGGTTCTCTGGAATCAATGATGGGGTATTTTCTGTAAGAACCCCAAGAATTCTGAGCCAAATTCTGCAAGCACAGTAAGTGTCATGTGAAATAGGTTCTGTCAGATTTGGTCTTCCAAGCCAATGTGGCACCACAGCGACCCTCAAGCCCGATGGTTTTTATTTATATATCAGGGATCCAAGGTTATGGTAACAACTTATTGTTGGGGACATTGTTCCCTTTCAAATATGAAATATGAATGAACCATCACTAATGGGCTATTGGATGCAATCGGTCGCAGGGCTGCAGAAGCAAACTCATGGTGCTCTGTGTCTACGACATTTGAACAACGGAGTCCACCTTTATAGTGCTGGTGGCGATCTCGAATTCACCTTTACCAAGGAAGTCGTCTTACCCTCATAAAGCAGACCTTGTGAAAACTGCAGTATGACCTCCATCTGACAACTGGTGAGATCTTTGTCCCTCGCCGCGCACCACTCATAGCCGTTCTGGGAACGAGTGGAGACTGCCCTGTCAATCACCGTCTCAGAAAGCCCCAGACTGCCTAAGTGGAGCTGTTCAGGGACCAAGCCTATAGTTACAGCCTGGACAAATAGCAGTGCCACAAGAGGCCCTAGGCCTGACTTGGATATTAAATCTCGGCAATTAGGCAGTTCTCACGTTGGGTCGCACTGGAGTCGAGGAACTTCTACGTTTTGGCTGGCAGCATTCCCACCGTCACCAATTGTTTAAAATGCTGCTACCAGGATCTGTGCCAAAGCAAGAACATATATATTTTCAGTAAGAAGATATCACTCCAGTCTTACCCACACTTAACTGGTTACAGATAGAGCACCGTGCTGACTTTAAGGTGTTGCTTACCTTTAAGGCACTAAATAGTTTTTGGCCCTCCTGTTTAGAAGGCCGCCTAGTCCCTGACAATCTTCAGAGATTACTTTGCTTACAAGAGGCTGGCTTTTTTCTGTCCCAAGAGTATCAAAAGCTAAATCAGGTGGTAAAACCTTTTCATACAGAGCCCCTCGACTATGGAATAATCCACTATATTTTATCCGGGAATCAGACTCTGTCTCAGCATTTAAAACCAGATTCAAAACCTATATTTTCAGTTTATCCTTTAGTCATGAATGCTGAGACGAAGGGTGGAATTTGGGCGTAGAATCTTCAGGGGCGAAGAGCTTGCTGTCACCTGTCTATTAATTGGCCCACCCTCGTTGGCCTGGCTGTGCTCCTAGGATGCGGGAAAGACTCTAACCACCATCATGGCTATATTACCCTCCCTTGCGTCTCGCCACTTTTTGTATGCTGCCATAGTTTATTCCTACTGAGACCACATAATTGTCGTACAAACACTGAATTGAACGGAACCCTATCTGCCCTGGCTTGTCAGCTTTTTACTGCATTCCGCTTTTCTTGAGTGTTCTCTCCCCTGACGTGGGAGAGATGAGATGTGACAAATCGGTGGAGGGTCATCTTCTCCAGTGCATCTTCTCCTCACCGTTTGCCGTATTCTGTACGTGTCTACTATTATCAAGTTTTCCAGCAGTTTTCTCCCTCTGTCAGCCAATAATTTTCCAGTTTTCCCACACTGGGTTTTCTGTTTTTTTATTCCCTCTGGAAAAAATGTTTTTTTTTAAAAATGCGCTATAACTAAAATTTGATTGATTCACTGTACATAAGTCAGACAGAATAAAGGAGAAAGCAGATTTCAGTGAGCACAGCCTTGTACCTAACGTCCAGGACTACTCAAACCGGTTCACTGAGTCGCCAGTTGCTAAAAAAGGCACCTGTCCTAGTGAGGCCAGCCACTGGCGTCACAGGACCTGAGGATTAATGATCCCTGACCTACATCAATTATCCCTCCTTAGCGACCTAAGCTCCGCCTTTCTTAGGAATCCTGCAACAAAAGCAGGGCATACAAATCCCAGTTGTCACTGAAAGAACTCCCATTTGAAGCATTTTTCTCCCCTAATACAGTCTCTTCCTCCCAATCATATTCTCAGATCCCACAAAGGGCACTAATGTGCTGGACCTATTTTGGCTTTTCTACTTGGTTGTATTTTGTTGGCTACAGACGTGTGGGTGGTTCCACCTGGTTTACTGACAAAAAATGGGCTAATCATACATGGCCGTTAAATCCGTCGTTTTAACAGGGCTCCATCTTTTGAAATAAGAACATTCCGCATCATATTTTTTCAAAACCGAAAGCTTACCCTTGGTGAGTAACTGAGAACTGTCCTGATTAATATTTCACTCAGTAAGAACAATTTGGATCCATTAGAACTAGTTGACATTATATGGTCACTTAGTCCAGCTGGACCTTCTTGTGTCAGGTGTCCCCTCTTTCCCACCACCACGCCAACCACCAGGTGCCCTGATGGGGACGGAACAATGGCTGCAGGAGGTCAGTGACCACCCGGACGTTTTCAGCAGGACCCGAAGGCCTTTAAGCTGTGTGGTGAGGAGGGAGGTGACACACGTACATATTTAGTGAATAAAAACTGAAGAAGTGTACCTCTGTGACTTGGTGTAGATGGACACTCCTGTCCATCATTATCACTTAGAACCCCCTGCAATTATTATTGGTGCCTTGCTCCTGTCCATCATTATCACTTAGAACCCCCTGCAATTATTATTGGTGCCTTGCTCCTGTCCATCATTATCACTTAG
>JAOYSI010000024.1:92677-113704 GCA_025775065.1 Hiodon alosoides | reverse complement strand
AACCCCCTGCAATTATTATTGGTGCCTGGCTCCTGTCCACCATTATCAACTTTCGTGTTACTTATGTGATCAACTTTCAAATCTCTTTTTTCACAACTTAAAACGTTGCCTTCCTTCTGTGCCTCTGTGAAATGAAGCCAAGCATACCCAGGGATGGCCTCAGTTTAAATATATATTTGAACAGTGACATTGTGAGATCAGTACATTTGTTCATCAATGGAAATGTGTTAAATCTTAAAATATAACCTGAAAACCGTCTGAGATTATAGCAACTGGATTTCAATTAAACGCAATGTAGAACACCCCACAGGCAATGGTTTTTGTTTGGTTTGACTTTGTATTGAGCGGCTCATGAACGCTAAAATATTATATGGGTTTTTATGACCAGCTGAGAGCCAGCTTGGTTAAGTAAAAAATATGGGTGATTTATGCTGCGTAAACAGAACTGTGCGTAATTATGACGGGGCAAACATGTTAGCTTCCAATACCCAGGGTAGATCAAGAGGCCTGAGGTACAGGGAAGGAAAAGGGTTGAGCTGTAGGTGAGACAAAGAAAACTGAGACCATTTCTGTGGGCACATGGGAGACATTGTACGACACAACATGTACCTCTGGGCTGAGCAGCCACAGCTTAGCTAAGGCTACGAAGACTGGTTCGACGGCAGCCCTGCAAGTTATTAAGGAAGCGATCAGTGGGTTGATAGGACTTAATTGTCAAAGGGCAAAGGACAGGCACGTTTCCATCTCCCAGCATCCATAAACAGATGGGCGGCCATTACGATCAAAAGCTCGCCCACTGTTTGGGGAGTGAGTGATAAAATATTGATGGATGTACAGAAATATTATGCCTCCTGCTTAATGTTCCTCCATCTGAGTGGCTTAATGAATCTGTTTGGGACTCCTCGCTTCCTGTTACAACAGTTCACACAGTAGTGTATTAAAGCACTCCTGAGTCCCTGTGCTGGGGGCTACAAAGAATCGATCCGCCCTTGCAATTTCACGTTAAGTTGCGAAAATGGTGCCGTTCGCTGGGTGATGAACAAATGAACCAAAAGCGTGTTCTAACACCGTTTAAAACTATTGTGAGGCAAGGCTAGTATCTGCCTGATGTTCAGGGGGCATTCCTCCACGGATAACAGATTCAAGTGTACGAAGACTTTCCCGCTGTGCGGAACATGGCGTGTGCAAACTAGGAGTTATTCAAAGGCGTGTTACACAGATTTGGCTCCTGTCAAAGGGTCATTTTTGGGATATTTTTGGTCATTTTCAAGCCCTGTGCCACCTTTTCCTGTGCTCTCTGCACCTCTAACACCCCTATTCTTTTTCTCGCCTCTCCCATCCAATCCTTTCCTCCCTGCCTCTCCTACTCCATGCCCTCACTCTCTTATAAACGCCTTAACACATGCTGTAAAAAGTGGCCTTCACAGATCTCGGACCAGGAGATATAGGACCGGTGGGGGTGGTCTTAATCCCATAACCAGCCGCTTTAAGGTTGAATCCTGCCCCAAGAAACCCCCCATTGTCTCCCCCCCCCATTGTCTCCCCATGGTGGTAGTAATGCAGGTCTCGTGTGTCTCGATCAATAGATTTATTTTCCTCTCGGTGACTCCTCTGTCTCTCTCCATCCCTGGAGTCGGCCAGCGTGTTTGCGAGCATGCCAATTAGGCTTTTCGATTTGTTTCGTTAATAGCTTACAAATGGATAAAAGGCCTTTTTTGGGGTCAAGGTTGTGCTCCTGTTAACCCTCCGTGTTCCATGACTTGTTCATGATGTCGCTGTTTGTGCACTTCAGTGTAAGCCTTCTATCTTGTAGATATACAAACAATACGTTCTTTTTTTTAATTGTTTACTTGTTTAGTAATTTACTTTCACTGTTCTCCAATATTTAAAACAGGGCATGTGCTAACTTCCCTGGCATTTCTGTTTTATTTTATTCATATATTTTTTTATTAAAGACCGCAAAACGATTTAAAACCCAAATCAAGAGTACAAAAAGAGTAATGGGATATGAACCTTCTGAGGTCTGGGTGTACATTAAGTTTTGTTAACTTACAATAAAGTATGTCTCATGAACATCCCATTTTGTTTTTAACAAATTTCTGCGCTCATATCTCAAGAGACAATATAATACCGGACACCGGACTTGCTAGATCTTGCCTTTACATAATTTCTCTGGTATTTATTATTTATTTTAAAGGTATTTATTTAGAAGTCTTGAGAACTTTGGGTTATTATCATAACCTTGGTTCCCTGAAATATAAATATTAACCATCATCATTAACGTGCGCCGTCCACTGGGGAACAACGTTCTTTATCCGTAGCCCTAAGCTGTCAAGCCCCCTTCAAAAACTGTCCCGTCAGAAAATGGGCTCTGGGAGACACAGAGTTCATTTTCACGTGGCAAGTGGAGACAGCTGCCACGTACACATTCAATGTGTAAAAGGTGTCTCTGTAAGATCTACAGTCTAATGTCTGATCTTCTCAAAGCAGAACAAAACTAGTGCCACCTTGCCTCCCTGGACGTTCATCCACTGTAGGGCTAAAGGTGTGGCCCGGCGTGATGGGCGAGTCCAGAATGTTCGACTTATGGGTGTCTAACAGCACGGCTTTTCTAAATCTCCCATCCTTGTCGCTTGGCTAAAGAGCAATCGCCGCAGAGCCCACCCACAGCTGCCAGTAGCCGGGAATGGTAAGCCCCCAGAACAGTGCTGTTTAGCATGTCGCTAGAACACGAGACTGTGGGGGTCTCCATGACAATTGCAACTCCTGCCAAAAATTAGGATGGATGGGGGGATTCAGCAGCTGCGACAGGCTGTTTTTCAAAGATGGAGAAGCACTCCCGTGGTAAAACTGGCAAAGTCATGCCAAAGATCTTTCTGCATAAGCAACGTGAGTTTTGAATGCAGAGAAGAAATAGCCGCCTCGATTCAACCACCTTTGATGGGGGGGGAGGGGGCCTCCTTATGTCTGTCGAACCCGACTCAGAGGCAGCGAGTGCACTGCTCCAACTGCGAGCCAGCTACACAGAGAGCAGGGAACGGGGAGAGTCAAGGGAACAGCTGGAGGCAGCAGAAACACCTGAAACCACCTTTCCCAGTTATTATTGTAGGGTCGTACATCTCGTCACCGGGGAGGATGACTACACAGGTCGCAGGTTTCTCCAAGAAAAAAAACACGGCAAGCATGCTAATCAAAAAACAAAGACAAATTTCACTCACAACTGAGTACATGCAAGCAGTCATTTTGTGCAGGTTGTTTTAGTCAAAACAGTAACACCAAAGGCAAAAACAGACAGAAATATTAAAAGAACTCAGCCTCCAAAGCTCAGCTCTCAGTTTAAAGGAAAAAGGGAACGGATGTCCGACACTACGAGCATTTATAAGATTTGGCACATCTGCACAGAATTATAGGTTCCTAAAGGAGAATAACCCATTAGTGATGGTTCATATTTCGTATTTGAAAGGGAACACAAATTGGTGTGATTATTACCGGTCCTTGGGGTGTTGAAGACTGCTCCTTCTTGTTCCGGGGGAATTCTTTCAAATAACTTCTGTCTTTTCTCTCTGTTGTGATCGAGTGTTTTCATCCATAGTTATAGCCTCACATTTGTTTAACGTTTAAAGGGATTGGTGGGCAAAGACTGCACATGATTTTGCAGGACAGCAATCTTTACCTGTTTCACCGAGGAATCAGGCAGGAGGAAGAGCGCACAGAAAGAAGGAGAAGCAGAGGGAAGACGGAGAGAAGGACGACCAGGTTGGAGGCATTGGGACGGCTTGGGGGGATGAGAGCTGACGGTGTGGCAGGTGAAGGGAGGGAAAAAGTGGAAAACTCTTTACCCACAGCATTCGTGTGTAGTTGCATCTTGGAAACATAAGCTGGCGAGGCAGTGGAGGCAGACCTGTGGAGGAACCATTGTGATTCTCCTGTGACTGGATATTTTTCTTTTTCTCGAAAAATGGCTTTTTGTGTCATGATTTTCAGAAAGCGATGGATTTATGTTGTTTTATATAACTGTTTTAACTGAACAAAAACAGCTCCCAGACACACAAACATACACACCCACACTTCATATAAAAACTCCCACTTGTAGACTCAAACGCATACACACACTCTCCCTACACACAAAAACTCTCTCACAGGCTCAAAAACACACAGACACACACACACACACTTGGCCAGTCTTATTACGTACTTCCACAATCACCTTCTCACGGTTTAGTACAACATGACAAACCTCAAAGCAATTCCTTTCTGTTACTGTACCAAAGGTTCATAGTCAGTGAGGTGGCTGTATTATTCTGGCTTTAATTGCCCTGGGTGGTTGTGACATAGTGACTGAGAGAGTTTCACATCAAACAATATTCACATGTGACACTGTTGGAGTTTCATTTGGGTGGTAAGTGCCACCTCTAATACAGAGCAATTAAGGTTTTAGATTACTCTGTGTGCTTTTATGGTTATGTGTAGGGGGAAATATAATTGAAAGTGTGGGTACGCGTAATAGAGGTTCTGTTTAGGGGCTCACTTTAAACAATTTCCTAATTTAAAATAAAGATGGTATGCCTTGAACATATTAGTTCCTGTTTCCAAGCAGAGTAGCTGGTGTGGAAATGCAGTTTGCATGTGATTATGTTTTATGTGAGACCTTCTGCCATCTTTGTTGTCTGTTTAAGGCCCAGGAAGCCCCTCTCTCTATTCTTAATTATTGCTGTTTGGTATCTCCAGAGTTACTATATATGAATTATAATGGTTATATAGATATGATGATATAGTTGAATATATCTTTCTTTACATGTAATCACAGAAACCGCAAAGCAGCACTGTAAGTAGAATTCCAATTTGGAATCTCCATCTACACTGAGATTGTAGTTCTTTCAACTTTCTATTTATTTGATCAATATCCTTCATTTTCAGAAACTAAGCGACCAGGATCTTGTGGAGTAGCTCCATTCAAATTCTGTTTCTGGGATGTTACCTCACACACAGTCACATGCTGTGCCAGACTGTCGATGATAAAAAATACTATTTTCAAAAGCACTTCGGAGTTCCAATCCATAAGTCTATACAGTCAAGGCCCCTTTTCATGGCCATAAATACTGAGACAAGTAGTTGAAAACTGACGCTGGATCAGCAAACACTCACAGCATACCCTTAACTGATGATTAACATCCCTCATACCCCAAAGATCTATTGTTTACTGGCAGAGCTCCAGAAACGAGCACCTGTTTTAAAAATCCTCTCTCTGCTGGTCCACTTGCAAGAGACCAGGCACTTGCTTTTAGATTGACTACAAACACTGACCTTTGCATTTGAAATTTGAGTTTACCATCCATCCCATTTCCTGGTCTGAATATATTTCCAAACACATGTTAGCAATAGTTGGGCGTAGCAGATGTCAATTATCTGGTTGTGTTCACGGAAACCTTCTTTCTCAGTCTTAATTTTCCTTCTCTTGCTTTTCGAGGCAAGGAAAGGCCTAAAGCTGTTTGGCTGGAAACTAGATATCTCTGTGAATCCATCACCAACAGAAACAACGTAGTTCATCCGATCCCAAGCCCTGGTTACTATTTTTAATAAGCAGGAAGGGAAAATGTCACCAGGACTTGTCTTGTAACATGCAATTTTACACCGATTAATAATAAATAAATACATATTTAACTGACACACCACAGGACCCTTGTACTTATAAGTTTGACCGTATTCAGACTGAAGGAACTATTGCAGTGATTTATGTAAAATTGATGGCGGTTTAACATCTGGGATAGGTGATACTTGACAGTCCATCACATACTTTTTGCGAAGCGCAAAGAGGTGTAATCCTGCCCTCAAAGTACAAGAATGGCCCGAAACGGACACAAAATTCTACGAACGTCTCCAGAAAATATATCTAAGTTTTTTGTTCATACCAGCTGACCGAGTGGTTCTTAGTTTAGCACATTTTGGAAATCAGAGCGTTCACACTGCTTCAACTATCTGATTGTAATATAAAGATATTTTTTTCTAAATGTGCGAACTTGTTAAATTGAATACTAAATGGTTATCTCTACAGCAACTGTCAATACAATGAACATTAAGTGGCATTATGGTATTTGCGCGCCTGTCACATCCTTGAGAGACTTATATAATATATTATATTTGTAATTCCATGTATACATTCCATGTTATACAATATTATCTCAGAAAAGTTATCTCAAAATGAGTGATTTGGATAAGGGCCAAAACCTAATTACAAGTAGAGAACGGAGCCGGTCAAGAGAGCCCAGCATAGAAATTGGGATTATAACACATCGACCAGAGACATACATATATAAACGTGCACAGTTAAATTTATGAATAAGATACATGGGGGCAAGCTTCTGTACTTAATGCAAACGTCTGGTGTGGTTGATATAATTTACCTTATATTTGTATAGTTACAACTTGCTGACTGGCTAACTATGCTTGTCATTCACGAAATAAATTATGGTGAAAGTTTTTCTCTAGAAATAAATAGGATATAATTATTACGCTTCTATGTCAAAATTAATAAAGACATCTGTAATGTGCTGGCACGCTATTTTTATTTTAGATTCCATTAGGGGCATCGGGTTTAAATATTACCTTTTTCTATTTACACACTGTCGCGTTGTCAGCGAGACCATGTGACAGAAAACGCTCTATTATTATGCCAGTATTACTCTCGCGGTTCTTCCTTGGTTCTGAGTGCGCGTGATTGGTTTCCGTTTCCTGAGGTCGGCGCGTGCTGTTTCTTGATCTGCTCGTTTGTCTGAGATTTTTTTCGTGTTGTGTTGCGGAGAGCTACTGTAGGCATGATGATGATGGCGGAGCTGGCGCAGGGACAGGCCTCGGTGGCTCAGCCTGGAATGAAAACAGACGGCTTTGCAGACGCTTTAAGCCGGGCCCGACAGGTAATGGAAACACGGGAAGGGATTCCCGTAGAATTCAGATGGGAGTTAGGCTTGCTAGGCCTTTTGGAAGGGGTGTACTTTTTCACTAGCACCCCCCTCCTAGAAAACACACTCGACACACATACACCAGGTGCAAATTTAAGACCGCATAACCATACGAATACACTCGGGCATTTGAAGTCAAACATTATAACATATCATGTTAACTAATGTATAACGAACAGTACTTTCAGGGTGTTGAAGTGTGGATCAACTTTTAAGCAAAACGCGAGTAACGAACTTTCAACCTGTTGTTATTTAAGCTCCAGAAGTTGGGAAAGCGAGCTAAGTGCATGGCCGTGGCCTAGTTCCATGCAGCCACCCATTATCGACCGAGCTAGATAACTGGTTTGTTTAGTTTCCCACAAATATTTTATCGCGGGATGGCTTGCTACTTAGCCTGTTTAGGGTGTTTACTTAAGGTAGTTCGTCAATTTTTCATTTGAGTAAAAGTTTCTTTACGAAATAAAGTATGTATCCAATAGTAACAGTTAATAACCTACCTAGATTTATATCAAGCTAGTTTGTCGATACACCAAACGCACAGACTCCGATTGATTTGAATGCGTTTTAAAAGTAGAAAATGGCTATTAATTTTAAAACCCAATGAAGTTCGTTCATTACGTGTTGCAGTTCTCCGTTTTGAAGACGAATCCTTGCTAGCTACAGGCTACCCTGGCCTTGTACAGTTAAAACTGTTAACTCGTACTTACTGTCCGTAACATATCAGGCTACTGAAGTGAGATTAGGTTTAACTGCTAAAATCTTCAAGCATCATTCACTCAAAAAAGTAACTTTGGTGGCATACATTGCTAATTATCAAACTGTCCAAGCGTAAGGCCTGTGTAGTAAATCTTAAAGCTAGCAAGTTAAGACGGCATTAAGTTTGTCTACAGCAAAGAAAACGAAAATGTCACTCATTAGAATTTAAGTATCTCCTCTTTCCTAAAAATCATATTAATTGGCGTTCCATCATTTGGTGTGGGGTGCATGACGGTAATCTACCGTTTCTAAATGTCTGCTAAACCCTCGTAGCTATTAACTATATAACTAGCGACTGACTTTTAAACTGGCAACAGTCTTGTAATATAGCATATTCTTGATAGACTCAAATGCCAAATAAAGTATCCGAAACCAGCTACTAATATCTAACACGTGCACAAAATACTTCTTCGTTCTTCCGTTCGGTACTACTTCTGCTTACTAAAGGTGACCATTCTACTCATCGGCATATTGCCACGACCCTTATCTGAACAGATGCAGGTGGTCAGTCACCTATTAACATGGGGCTGAATTATTTGAGAATCAGATTTCTTAAAATATTAAATCTAGTTAAAGCTAACATTCACGCAGTCAAGTCAAAACGGATAGCACCCACCCCCATGTGCAAAAAGAAGTCACTTGCAGAAGACGGTACGGTTCCTGAAATCTCGGACTGCTAATGCATTGATCAGCCAACGGGTCTTTGATCGTTGAGCTCAACTGATGAATAAAATCGGAGGTCAGTTTGTATTTCCTTTTTAGTGTTGGTTAAAAATGGCTGTGTATAAGAATTTGCAAATGGCGGTAAAGAGAAAATATTACTCGCATACGCTGACTGCGTGGTGTCCTATAGACTGTTTTCTCCTTTGCATGTTGAATACTCCAGACGGCTATATATTGTTTCTCAGTGTTTGCCCTTGCCACTGAGTTTGAGGAATTTGTCTTTGTGATCAATTTTTATAAATTAGTACTAATTTTTATTTTGTATTCTATTTTGTATTTTTTTTTTACTGTTATTAACATTAAAACTGGTATAAAAAGACCTACTTGGAACTAAAGTAATCATAGATTAGAATCTGCGAAGCTGAATGTTGGAGAGCTGGATTCTTTAGGATTTGCTAAGTTATCAGTAGAACTAAGTTGCTTGATGTATACAGAAGAGGATGAAATTTGGGTGTAGTAGAAATGTTGGTGGATTATTATGTATGTAACATCACATTTCCTTATTTTTAATGGCCTAAAACTGTAGGGAGTGCCTTAAATAGAAAAGTGATTTAATTTTTATCATGTGTTCGGGTCAAAATGGTTACTTCACAACCCAGAAGCAGCAAAGCCCTTCGGCATACACTACAATTTGGTAAATTTCCAGATGTGTAAATTAATTTGAACTTCTGCAAAGCAAGTGATGCTGCTGTTGCATCCTGTGGGTGTGTTACACTAGCGCAACATAGATAGAATTGATGGTTTATGTACATTTTTATTTTAATTGTTATATTTCGGATTGTCTACCAAATAGAGGCACGTGTGACAGTTGCCTTTTCATTTGTTGTTCACTGTTTGGAATTTGTTTTGTACTCACCCTAGGAGTTAAGTTTGCGTAGGGCCCAGTGTGTGGATGGTTTCTCTGGGTAGTGTTTGTTCTGTAACATGTTTGCACAGGGTTGTCTTTACCTCTACCTAACATTTGCCTTGGGTCTTGCTGACCCTAAGGTAGGACCATGCTGCTCGCATTTTGCTTTCATCAACCCCGGTTTTGGGCTGCGATTATAGAATTGACGAGCACGCTGAGTCAGTTCACCTCATTCTACGGGAACCTGAGGCCCTTCCTGGGCATTAGACTTATGCTTGCTGTGGTCTAGCTGCCATTCCAGAGGAATGGAGGTTTAGCTTGAGGGCAGGGGTGGAGCTCTGGGAAGTGGCTTCTTGGTTACACCCCCCCCTCTTCCATTTCTTACCAAAATCTGGAGCCGTTTTCCAGTGTGAAGGTTGTCCCTGTTTTCACATGAATCGGTGGATAATGATGCCTTGAGGCAACGGAAGCACCCGATTGGTTGCATTGTGTTATAATATTTGGAAATGACATCAATTTGTGCCAAAGGAAGCTCCTGGTTTTCTGCAATTTCCTGAAACTATATACTGTTCACTGTGGGTGGGGGTTGGTGAATTGTGAAAAGTCTCATTCTACTGGATTGAATTGGATCGTCAGTGACGGAGTGACTTGTTGGACTTGGCCACTGTTTAGAGGCAGTTATTTTGTGCATTTATAAGTAACTGTAGCTGTCTGACTGCATTTGATTCTAATGGAGGAAAATATTTTTGCAATGTACAAAGCGTAGATTTACATAGCAGATTACTCTAATCTCTACATTTCCATGTAACATTTAATACACACACAAAAAATAGCTTATCTGTCTAAGTACCTCTGTAAGTGAGTGAACATGTGGTTTCCATATCAGCAGATTGTCTGTCCTGCAGAACTTAGTCCCTTTGTTTTGAAAGTCTTCCCGGTTCTACCTTTTCAGATTGCTGCTAAAATGGGGAGTGATCCGATGGTCCACTTGAACAATTCTTCACCTGTTGTCGACCCTGCACTCTATGGGTACGGAGGCCAGAAACGTTCTCTGGAGGAAGGAGGTAAAGTCTTTGTTTGCTTTATGTGTTTATTGCAATTATTTGATTAATTTTGGGCTGTGTCATTGTGACCGGTTGTACCTTTTCCTCACGAGATGGATGCTTGTGTCTGTTGAATACTAGCACTTCTTTAGGTCTGTTATGGTCATAATCACTGGCATGTCACAAACATCATTAAGGGGACTAACAAATCAATATACACCCTCAATTCGTTCCCCAGTATGCTTTCCTTCAGCGTTCTTTCTCGGGCTGAACATTCCACTGTAGCTCTTGAAATTGGAGCTAGGGCTGAACGTGAAGGTCCTGGTAAAACACGCAGCCCGTATCGTAGGTTTGACAAACGGCAGACGCCGAGTATGGTATTTGATTAGTGGAAAGGCTGACTGTCGATGGGTGGGAGATTGCTATTGGGGTAGATGCTGTGAACAAGGAGGTGGGTGGTTCTCCCTCTTCTGCTCCAAGCACATGAACACTGAACAATGCCCAGTTGAAAGGTGGGGTTCCCGTGTGCCCATTCCTGCCACATATGAACAGATTAGTGTGGCGAGCGCCTTGACTTCAGCAGCATAATTTCAGCTCCGGGATCTTTTTGGTCGTCTTCTCACCTCCCATGCTTTGTCTGGGCTTTGATCTCCTCAGTAATCACCGTTCTGCTGTTATCTTTCGACCCATATAGAAGACGATCATGTTACTTGTGCAGGCTATGTGATATAGATGAACCACTTCCTGTACAAACACCCCAAAGTGTAAAGTTACATGTTATCAAAAACTCAGGTCTGTGGTTGGCCCTCCACCAAAGGTACGACTTCGAAGTTCTCCTGCATACTAAGCCCTCAGAACATGCAAACAACCGTGAATAATGGGTTGTTCTTAAAGTAGGGGAAGGCTGTTTAGCAAACGTAAGTTTGCTCCCAAAATTGATATTTAAGTGCAAAGTTCTGCTATTAGCGGTCATCTAATTACTTGAGGGGGCGTGGGTTAAGAGTAGTGTCAAGACAGCCAAGTAATTGGCAAATCCCTTGTTGGGTGTGTAGAATATGTTGGCATTTGAGTCAAATTTTCGAGTGGTTGTTTTGTAAGTTTGTCATTTGGCACTGCCCAGCACCTAGCATTTTTATTGCGTTCTTCATTTTGTACAGTTGGCTAATTTAATTAAACCTAGTGATGTGCTGGATTGGTAGAATCATACAATCCAGATATGTAGGGCTTTAACTCAGAATGACCTAAATTTATGCTTTAAAGTTTAGGACCGATCTTTCAGTCATACATACATACCTAGTTTAGATGCTGTGTGTGTGTATGGGGAAACTTTCTACTTGTATTGAATAGATTTCAGGATTGGCTGGTGTTGGTATGTCTTACCATAATGACTTGGCAGGCAGTGCATTAGGCTATGCCAAATAAATGACTGATTGTGGTGACTGATACTGTTGGCCTTTAATTTTATGCTGAAGGCAGACCAAGACCGGCCATTGTTAGTTTGCGTAGCGATATCAATCCGTGCATAACTTCCGTACTTTGTGATGGCCACCGTGGCAAATGTAGCGTTGTACCTTCTAGCTAGTTGGCTAGAAATAATGGACATGTTGTGGTGATCCAAGTGTGGATTTTGGTATGTGATTCGGGTCATATTAAGCTTTGATGCAAATACACAATATGCCTGTAAGCATGCAGTCAGGTCTTGCATAATGTCATCACTGTTGAGACCTACTACATGGATTTAGCTAAAGCTCTTTTCAACCGCAAATGTGAACCCACTTAGGCCTCCCCAAACCTTGCCCAGGGCCGGCCCATTATGTGTGAATGGGGGCAGAGTATGACTTGTGGCAGGCCCCTCCCACCCCCTTGTCATAACACAAATGTTAACATTTAACTCTGTTTCTTTTGAGGAGGATCAAAATGTTCAAAATAAAAATGTCTTGAGATGAAGTGGGGCAGATGGAATATACGTTGCATTATTCAGCAGGCGCGCTTATCCAGAGCGACGTACAAAACTGCCGTAGTTTAGAGGTTAACATGCGATAAGACACTGAGTTACCATGACCTATTGATGAGTCATTGTGTTGTAACATTTTTCTCACATTTACCTATTGGTTCACGTTTCACAATTACAAACTTGTATGCCACTCCTGCAAAATCTGTCATAATCATGTGGCTCTAAAAAATTCAGGAATTGAAAATCATTATCTGTAAAAATCGGAGCAATTTATTTCTAAGTATAAAAGCTTAATGGTTTATGTATGGTCCTGAGAAAGGCGATGATCTGAGGCCATAGCCTCCCTAGCCATGGGTTCTGTTTAGATTTTGATTCCACCCGTGTTCTCCGCCACAAAGATTTGGTAAGACTCCAGGAATGGTGAGGGTTTCAACAAAAGTGTATTTTGTAGCCTTTTAAAAGGCTGCTGTCTTGGGCTGGTCAGTTTAAAGCGTCTTATTCATCGGTCATCGATCACGGTAGATATTCCCCTTTCAGTTTGTTCTGGGTGTAGCTTCGCTGTGACGTGGCCGGAAATGCTTTGCTGTCCCCCCTCATTACCCGCAGAATTATTGTAGGGGTATAATGCAGCGTGTCCAAGTTTGTCCCACGTGGAAACCCCTTGGACAAAGCAATGGTGAAATGCTTCCCAAATTCAGTCACTGGCAATCCATGTCCTCATCGAGTGCGGAGGTCGCTCTCTGGCCTGTGGACGAGGGTAATGGGCAAGGTATTTCCTTGTTCCATGGAGTGTTTTGAAGAGGGGATGCAGTACAAGTTTGAATGCACATGTTGGCTTCAAGCAAAAATATATTGTTCTTGGACTAGTTTAACTTTTAGTATGCTCATCTCGCTATACAAAAGTCAAAGTGAATTATAAGCCTTTTCTTGTCGTGAGTGAATAAATGATCACATTCTCCAAAGTGAAAGTTCCACTGTATGACAGGGAGACTAGGAACGAGCACAATGCATCTTTTAAAAGTGCGCGCTTGGCTGGAACACTTCTTTTCTAAAGAAGCAGTCTCTCTCTTCCCCTCTCTCTCCACTTCACAGTCCAGCCGGATTGTAAAAAATTAGCACCTCCCAACGATCGTAAGTAGTTTACTGTCACTCTCCCCTTTCCAAATCCATATTCACCCACTTTCCCCTCCTCTTCCTCCTGTTTAGCGACAGTGTCTGTCACCTGGGTTGTTGGTTTAGACACGCGAGAGTAATGGAACTCATTCCTTCATTTGTCCGGCGCTACCATTTTGCTCTTTACTGCGCCCTCGCACCCGTCGCTGGAAAATGGCCTGACAGTGCCTGCTTTACGACCCCAGTCAGGGCTCTGTCAATTTTACTGCCGGCTTCTGGAAACAGGAATGGCCTGGTGATCAGAACTGTAGACAATTAACCATGCGTTCCTCCAGTTAATAATGAGCAGGTTGGAATGTGCAAACGCATGTCTATAGCATCATGTTACTGTGGCTAAGTAGAAAATGAATAAAACCCTGCCCTATTCATCCCACAAACCCTGTGGGGCTTAGAATTTTTACTTTATTACAGGAACTTGTCTGGGGAGGGGCTTCTCATAGTTTTAAAAAAACGTATTTTAGTATTAATACCTTTCAGTGCAGTTAGCAGGTTTTCTTTTGAAAATAACAGGTTATCTAGATAATCGCTGTGTATTGCTTTGAGTAAATCTGTCAAAACAGGAAATTTGTCTTGAGTAGCTAAAGCAGCTTGCGATTTGGCCGTTTGAAATTGACTAACATGAAATGAAAGATAAGTGTATGGGTGGTTTCACAGGACTAAAAATATTAGTGACTGAATGAAAAGCTAAATACTCCAATCTGAGGCACAGCCGCCTTAGATTTGCGGTTTCTTGACTTTTTCCAAGGGTTTATTTCGACCGGTGGACTTCCTATAGACTGATGGGGGTCTGACGCTAAAGCTCGAGCGGCCCTGAAAAGACTACAAAAAAGCATTTTCAACATTCTTTGAAGGAATTTGGACATGGGGAACTTTTCTAGGAAGGATCATTTTTCCTGTGCTTTTTTTTTTTCTTCTTTCCTAACTGGGCTTGGATTGTTCCTGCTGACTTCTATTGAGAATTATAAATGGTTTTAACAAACAGTGAGGCCTAATGTGTGCCTGTAATGCAGTTTTTTTCAGCCCCATGTTTCCCTGCCTTGTCTTTGGAGATGTTAGAGGGAAGGTTCCTTGTTGGAGGGGGAATACTTTGCAAGTTCTATTGCAAATAATATATTACACTGAAGTTGCTCCATGTAAAGATGTAAAAGGCACTATGCTGGTTAATGGTTATCGCGTTTGACACACAACATTAATGTAGCAGAAATGTATTGAAACGGCAATATTATGAAAATGTAATTACTTGTGCTGTTTAGACTTGCATGGCCTACTGTTTTCTCATGCATACAGATACTGAAGCAAATGGGTTTGGGTCTTTTTCTTAGGGGTACGTCAGCCGTGGCCCTCTTGATGCCAATTATCCATCCTATCATTTTTTTTAGGAAGGCATTGATGCTGATGGAATACATTTTTGTTTTTACTTTTAGGATTTTCAGGAAAACTTTGGGTAGCCGGGTACTTTGTATCTATGAAAAATGTATTTTTTGGCAAACGTCGTTGACAACATTGTAGCATCAGGTACGGGTAAATGGAGTTAATATCCGCACCTAAAATTGGTCACCCATGCAACAACCCCTAGAATGAAAAAGCAGTTTGCTTTCATAGTGTGCGCTCCTTAATCTTGAACAAAAGGTGTTCATGACTAATTTCTAAAGTGCTTTTGTGGTAGTGTAACCGGTTGCATTTTTCTGCAGTGCAGATTCCATTGGGGCGCTCAAGTTATTTTACTAAATTGTTGCCTGTGCTATTGTTATTGCGTTGTCGGTGGTGAGATGCTTGTGGCTATGACAACTTAATGTAGACTGTGCGGCTTGCATCCTCAAAATGTCTAACTGGTAATGTGTCACTGATCTGCTTTCCCAAAGAATGGGAAGGGCTGGTCTCTGTGCTAGCTCGCTTTCTATAGAGAAGTGAAGGGAAGCTGATCTTGAAGGAACTATGCTGTACCCCTCCACATGTTTCAGATGTGCGTGTCTCATAGAAAATTCCTGTAGATTCATTGTGGTTTGTTTTCCATCCTGTCTGTCACAGGTCATTACTTTCTATTTGGCTATTTGAAGGTGGCCATTTAATTTATTGCAAGGCTTGGAAGCAATAGCAAATGTTATCCTCGGTTAATGCCGTTTCTCTCTCCCCTGTCACCTCCCTCTTCTCTCCCTTTGCAGTGGGCAACCAGCTTGGCGCGTTGGTACATCAAAGGTGAGTGTTTTTTGCATGATGGGACTTCATGGGTCATTCTAACTGCTTATGCTTACTCTGACCGATCACTTGTTGTGCTAGACCAATTGACCTAACTGGAACAGTCCTGTCGGAAATCGGTACGCCTTCATCTGGGACTCTCTGTTCTGTTCGCATTTCTTATCAATATAAGAATTGCTATTGATACATTTAGGATGCGTTCAGTTCGTGGCTATGAGATCAGCTCAGGTGACGGGCCATCAACCTTGGCGGTCACGCGTTTCACGTAGACACTGAGTCAGGGTTTCCACATTATACAAGACACTGCTCAGGGCTGTAAACATCCCTCATTGTCTGGAACGCATCAGACTGAGAATGGAATATTGCTCACGTGTTCTAACGCTTCTCTTCTCTCTCTAAGGGCTATTCTGACAGAAGACTTCAAAGTGCCTGATAAAATGGTTGGATTCAGTAAGTGTGTGGTGATGTATGACAGGGTGGTGTTGGATTAAGTGGAGCATGTTGAATTGATGTGTTTCCGTCCCTGTAAGAGGCTGTTGATCCTCAGAGGTAGTGATCACATGGTCTGTGCTCACCAGTGCCGTCTGCTTTCGGTTCCTCTCCTTGCATGACGTGACCCTTCCAGCTAAGCTCAATCTCTGCAGATGAGTTTTGGAGTAGAAATTTGATGCTCTCCAGTTCATCTTCTGTGGTTAAGTTCGTGGCTTGTGCCTGTCTGTCCTTGCAGCCCTGGACAATTGTTTAACTCAATTTATTTTCCTCCATCCACTTTTTCCTCTTCAGTTATTGGCAGAGGAGGAGAACAGATAACAAGAATTCAGCTAGAATCTGGCTGCAAGATCCAGATTGCAGCAGGTAGGTCGAACTATAAAACCGCTGGCGATCTCGCTAATAGTTGTCATTTTTGCCACTGGCATGTTGATCTCACCACCATAAATTCTGCTGTGTGGAAGCAGCTTATGACCTTAATGTCAAGAATTTACATTTGGGGTTCTGGAGGACACTTACCTATTTTACCTTGCAGCAGTACAACAAAAAGTACTTGACCAGCTAAGTTCTGTTGTGTGCCACGCAGCGAGGCGCGTGCTGTATGAGGGGCAGTAACGGAGTTGCCTTTGTTTGTCTTGACAGACAGCGGAGGCATGATGGACAGACCCTGTACCCTAACTGGAAACCCGGAGAACATAGAGTGAGTCTGCCTTTTCCTTCACCCGTTTTTCCATACCGTGATCATATTCTTCCAATGGAATTTGTGTAAAACCAGTTGGCTAATTCGACCGCCCCCCCCACCCCCACCCATACACAGTTCTGCTTACTTGAGTTATAGAATCAGGCCATTTGATTGTGTTGGGTCGGCAAACAAAATAATCTTACATAAAACATAAATAACTATAATAATAATCAGTCCTGCTAAAATGATCAAAACCTAGAAGGAAAATGTTTCATGACGTGTTTGATTGTACTGGTTTGAGAAGTCAGGAAAAATGTTTTTTTTAATTTGAATTTGTAAATTTAAATGTTTGTGTTAGCCGGAGAGTTGGCGGTTACTTGGGCATAATTTTTGACACCAAAATGAGCCAGTCCCCGTCCACCGTTCTCCGTTCTTTCTGGCCCATTCTCTCGCCCATCCACCATTCACCTTCGCCTTTTTGTTTCCACCAGGCAGGCAAAGCGGCTACTGAGCCAGATCGTGGACCGGTGTCGAAACGGCCCGGGCTTCCACAGCGAGATGGATGGGAGCAGCTCCATACAAGAGATCCTGATCCCGGCCAGTAAAGTGGGCCTGGTCATCGGGAAGGGGGGAGACACCATTAAACAGCTACAGGTTAGCGTCTGACGGGCCGCTGCTTGGTTTCGCCCGTGGATAATCTCATCTGAAACTAAGACGAAGGAACCAATACAAGCTTTTGTTTTGTGGCGTTAAAGTCCATGTGCCCTTTGCCCAAGCTGGGTCTACTGTGCCATATAAGGACGTCTGGAGCACTGTGGTTTTTGCACAGTTCAAGTTTGCATGCCAAGTGCTTACTCAAACCATGGGTGTTGACTGAACAAAAAGCAGGAATTAGGATTGCTTCTGTCTGATAAAGGGAGAGCGAAACCTGGATGTATAATAAGGGGTGATGGCTGTCCTTGCATGAAGTGTATTTTTAGAAGGTTTTTTGTTTTTCCTTTTAGGTTTTTGGTTTCTTTATTTACAGCTCAATGCTTTCTGGGTTTTTAGAATGAGATCTTAATGTGGATGAGTATTCCCAGTGTTTCTAACTGCCCTTTTTACTGCCATAGTCTCCAAAGAGTGAATGTTTTGTACAGAAACACGCTGAACGCTTGTTTACGATGGAAATTTAACTCTAGGCTATGAATGGTCTTAATCTTTCAGGAAAGAACGGGAGTGAAAATGATCATGATCCAGGACGGTCCCATGCCGACGGGTGCTGACAAACCCCTGAGAATCACTGGGGATCCCTACAAAGTGCAGGTAGAAAAGATTAAAACAACTGTCGGTGCATTTTGTTTTCGTTATCCAACTTAAAATAGTTTGGGGAACAAATGTAACGTTCCAGCTATGTAGCAGTACCAAATGCAACGTTATGCAGAGGGTTTTGGTCCATGTTGACAGACTGATCCCTGACGTATATTAGACTGGGGGTAGAGTTTAAGAATAAGGAGCGTTGTTGAATGCTGATGCCGTCGCTTGTCTGCTTTCAGCAAGCCCGGGAGCTGGTGGTAGAGATTATCCGGGACAAGGACCAGGGGGACTTCCGTGTCGGCAGGAATGACTTTGGGTCAAGACTTGGTGGGAGCACCCTGGATGTAAGGCCTTTCTTTAAAAAAAAAAATCTTCAAAAGCTGCTATTGTTTTTATTTGTTACCAAGGGGCTTTTTGCCTAGCGATGTAATTGTTATACATCTTGACCACATGACGTCTGCACAGGTGCCAGTCCCAAGGTTTGCTGTGGGCATCGTCATTGGCAGGAATGGTGAAATGATCAAAAAGATTCAGAACGATGCAGGCGTGAGGATCCAGTTTAAACCAGGTAAGCGCTTGCGTTTTTTACAACAATTTACTACTTTAAACACGCTTGGCACACTAGGGCAGTAATGATGGATCGGTGTGCGACACAAAATGGTCTGAGCACCGTGGGCGGGGAAGGGAGAGCAAGCGGGACGTGCCTCTTCTGGAATCGGCGCTAAACCTCCAGTGTGGCACGTCCCGCCTGAAAAATGGTAAGGAGGGCAGGGTGCCAAGGCACATTTAGCCACTCTAACTTCGGAGGGTTTTAGGCTGAAAGTTAATGGATATTCTAGATACGTTTTTTTTTTAAAGCAAGTTACAGTACGTTGCATTTGTATGATGTGATAACGGTCTGTCTGCCCCTGTCAATGTACAGATGATGGCATCAGCCCTGACAGAATCGCCCAGGTGATGGGGCAGCCCGACAGGTGTCAGCATGCGGTCCACCTCATCAACGAGCTCGTCCACACTGCTCAGGTAGGGCTCCCACAGCCAGGTTCCCCCCGGGCTTACAATGTGCGCACTGTGCTGATCGTGCTTCAGAGCACTTCCCCGTATTCACCATTCATTATTCAACGTCTAGTACTTTGCTAAAACGATGCAAAATAAGAAGTTTGCACATGGAAAAACCCCTTCCCCGTCCTCATTGTCTCCTTGGCCAATGACCATTGGTGTTCTGCTTTTTAAACCTTAACCGCCTGTTATATGAACAAACAACCGTTGTTCAGCTCCTACTTGTCGTACACAAGGTATCTCCAGGCTCTAAAACATAAACGGAAGACATTCGTAATCTATTGTTTAAATATTAACCAGGGCTTCAGGGAGCCTGTAGATTAAAGAGGTGAAGCTGTCTACTGTAACGTACTAATTATAGTGTGAATGTATGGGTACTCCTCAGTGATCATATTGACCAGTAGTGGACACATCTGCCTTTTTTCCTCCGCCCCGTTCGGACTCCAGTTTTACTGAAAGGATAAGGAACGTGGTTCCCATTTGATAACTTACTCCTGTGCATATTCCTGAAGGGAGGGCTGTACGTTAGACTGACACTAACGCGCAAGAGATGTATGTGTGATGGCTGCAGTAAGCCCCGCACCTCTAGCCACTTTTCACTCGCGCAGCCTTCCTCAGCTCAGTCCCTGGCAGGCTGGCTTCTGGACCGGGTCAACCTTGGCCCTCCCCGGGTAGCTGAATTGGAACCCTTGGCCCTGTGGTTGGGCAGAGGGGACCTCATTAGAAAGGTAACATGGCAGTGGGCCTCACAAGCTGAACCCCCCCCCCCCCCATCTTTCCCAGTCTTCTCGTGCACTGTTCCTCCTCCTCCTCTCCCCACGGATTTGTCACTCTGAGAGGGTTTGGTGGCACGACTGAGGGGCACGGTGGAAGGTTCTGAATCGGAGAGGAAAAGGCTACCCGTGACGGGGGCACGCTGCTCATGTCCTGACGTTGAATGTTTTTTTCTGGTTTGATGAAGGGCAGGTTGCCAGGTGTTTTGCAATTTAAAGGGCATTCAGCCTTAGTGTTGCTGTAGTGCGAACACTGCCTGTGCTCTGGGTGGTATGATTTCAAATGAGTTGGATATTTTTCTCGTGTGCAGACCACAGTCGTTTCTGTTCCAGGAGCGCGATGGCTTCGGTGGCCAGGTTGGCCCGAGGGGCAGGGGCAGAGGACGCGGTGATTGGAGCATGGGGGCGCCTGGGGGGCTGCAGGAGGTGACCTACACGATACCGGCTGACAAGTGTGGCCTGGTGATCGGAAAAGGTGAGGCCCCCTTTATTCTGTTCTCTGGGCTGCAAGTGCATGCCCAGACTCTCAAACATGTAAATAATTTCACGTCTGCCGCTGCATACTGTCGCTACCACGCCTCTGCTTGGCCCTCTGTCTGACCTCTCTGAGGAGAACGGTGTTTCTACTAAATGGTAGGGCATCCTGTAGACAAAATGGGCTGTGGTCCACAGACCCCCTGATCGAACTCTAAAATAGGGCACAATTTCTAATTCAAGTTTCTAATGTCGTGATGGGGGTCATATTCTTTCTCTGCTGCTTTCATTAAAAGTTTTTAAATTTTTTGGGGTAGATGGCTTACACATTTTAAACTTATTTTGAGAATTACACTCAGAATGGTTGATGTGCTGCTGAGCCGGAGCCTCAGTTATATCGGAAGATTTCAAATGACGATTGTAGGCCAACTGTGTGGAGAATTGAATTGCTATGAACCAGTTTCACTGAGCCGGAGCCTCAGTTATATCGGAAGATTTCAAATGACGATTGTAGGCCTTTCATTAAAATTTGTAGGCGTATCACATAGTTCTCCAAAACCGCTGATATGGTTTGAAAGCTCAAGGGTTAGGGTTAGGGTTAGGGTT
>JAOYSI010000024.1:71916-83978 GCA_025775065.1 Hiodon alosoides | reverse complement strand
TGATGTCGTTTACACTGCGGTCTCAGCTGATGTCGTTTACACACTTGTAGCCAAGTCGTTTTGGCTTGAGGGGCCTTCCATGCCCTGCAGAAATATTCGCCCCCTTGCACACAGTTTTGTGTTTTGTTGCCCCAGAGCTTGCAGTCATGCAAATTCTAAATATTGTCTGATCTGCTCAACCTCCTCCATCTTTTCAAAGCAAAACAATGCATAAATACATAAAACAAATCTTAAATAGTAAATAATTTTTATTTAATAACAGACATCAGATAGGAAAGACAAAACAGACATTTTCTGTGGCAAACCTAAATTAGTTAAGGTTCACGATATTATCTTGACAAATTACCCACTTTGTATTTGTCTTTGTCTCCGCTGCCTAATTTGTGAAATAACAGCAGGGTGAGGGACCCTAGCTTTAATCATACAAAACCAACTAGCTAATTCAGCTGTAGAAAGGCACAGCTGAACAGGCCTCTTACAGCAGTCAGGTCCCTCATTAGTGAGTGGAAGGTGCATGGTACCACCCAGTCGCCACCTGGATCAGACTGTTCCTCCGGGTCGAGTCGCTGTGAATTTAAATGACATTTCAAATTAGGCAAAAGGTTTCTGTGGTCAGACTAAACAAAATGGAAACTCATTGGTCAGAATGCAAGTCAGCACAAAACGAAACGGCTCGCCGTCCAATCGGCGCCTCTCCTGCTGTCAGGCATGAGGGTGGCAGCGTCCTGTTATGGGAACCCTCCTCATAGGCAGTGACTGGAAAACTTCAGTCTGCCAGAAAACAAAACTGTGACAAAAATAGATCTTTTGCCCATACAGCGACCCAAAGTGCAATGCCGAGCCTACCGTGGTGAGGCTTAAGGACAGCGAAAGCCAACTCCTGACTTGAATCCTAACGAGAATCTGTCCATAAGCAATACTCTACCGGGGTTGGGGTGGGGGCTTTGGAGACTTATCCAAGGAGCCTTACAGCTGTAATAGCCGCCAAAGGTGCTCAGTTTTTTTCTTTTTCTTTACAGTTTTATGCTTAATTAGACTTTTTTTCCCTCTTTCACCCATAAAAGCCCTTATTCTGAGCATTCAAGATTTTATTAAGAATGCTCACTTTTAGCAGTGTCGTTCGTGATTCAACAAAACGCATGAAAACTGCACGGTACTAATATGATAGATCTGTTGTATATTAGTCACGAAAAATGTATTATTCAGATACAAGTGAATTCATTGTTGCAGTTTAGGATAAATGAATCCTGTAAAATCCGACAAACGTAGCGTGAAGATTCCTTCAATTTGGCAACTTCAGGGTCATTGACCCCGCCCTGTGCTCGGCCAAGCGTCGCTATAGGCTAAGCCAATCAAGACCGTGGCCTGATTGGGTTGGTCTGGTGATGGGCGCAGAGGGCATCGCCCAGGTTCCCCCGGCTGTCTGGTGCCTGCACATGACCCAAGGACAATGTCCGTCTCTCTTCTTCCTAGTGACAGGGAAGGTGTTAAACGGTTTTGATTTCAGTCTGTCACTAATCTTGCCCCGGATTTCTTTCCCCAATAAATCTCTACCCTCTCTCTCTCTCTCTCCCTCTCCGCTTCCCTGCAGTGAACGCACCTAATTAACTTTTTACTGTCTGATGCCCCTTAATTGGAGGGTTTCCTCACGTAATAGGGTGGCCGAAGTGTGGGGAAAACTGCCGCGACTCTTAAGCCGCAGACATTTTGGGAAGGCGTGGGCGGCACAGTGACTGTGAACAGGCAGCCTGTTTATTTTTTACTTTAGCCCTTTCTATCCGTGGGTGAGATCCGGAGGGTCTCCGAGGAAGTTATTCAGAAGGCAGTCCTTCAGTCAGTCAGTTTTTTTATCCAACATCAGTACATTCACGTAGAGCGGTGGTTCCCCGTCCTGGTGCGCAACGCGCCTGGATCCGCATGCTACTGCCTCCGCTGATCTCGTATTTTCTTTCAAGCTTGGTGCCGTGGGGTGTAGAGGCCCTCCGTTTCGACCCGAGGCACTCTCGCGGTCTCAACGCGGTCGACGGTTCGCGTCCCACTGGACCACAGGACCCTTCCCTGTGGGTGGAGCTGCGTGTGTGAGCTTAGCTCCCGCCGTCGGTTTCTCCGTTTCTCCACTCCTAAAAGCCAAAGCGCCGTGTTTATAAAGCGCTCCATCCTGTCCACCCACGCAGTGACGGAAATGATCGCTTATGTGCTGTTCTGCGTTCTTTCCCACCCCAGCTTCTCGTTTAAACGGGAAGGGTCTCGTATCAATTGTATTTTTCCTCCCCTCTCTTTCCTGTTGATGTCTCTTACAAACCCACTGGCTCATCTGGGCCCGTTTGTCTGCAGTTTTTAATTATGTATGGTCAAAAGGTGCTTTTAATTAGGCTTGTCTTTCCTTGCTACTAAATCCTGGCTTAGGTTGTGATGTAAAAAAGCATTGTTACATGGCATAAATTACCTTCTCTCACTCTCAGTTTTTTCTTAGTTGCTTTTAATGATTGGAAATGTTGCAATGTTGTGTTTTTGATGAGTTTTTTTGACATCCCCAAGCTGCGATTTGGGCTAGTTGGCTTCACTTGGTCTTCACTGGCTACCTAGCTAACTGAGGCACATTAATGACACAGCACTCCTGCTAGCACTAGATTTAACTTTAAGCGTTTGGATCCTCCCATTGATTAGTTTGCTTTGATTTCAAGGAAATGTTGATTCTGACCAAGGGCGAAAACATTTCAAGTTATCATTTGCTCCTAAATCCGCTGTAATGCTTTTGAGAATATATTCTCAGATGACATATTTGTGTGTTGTTCACTGGTTCTGAAGAGCAGAAGTGACCGGGTCTGCTGGGTCAGAGATTTTGACATCTCTGGGGGAGCCGTGTTTTGGGGGGACTGGGGGGGGGTTATGTTATAATTACTGGTATGATTGTAATAAGTTCTACAAGAAACGCTATTCCATTTCTTACTGTGATCAGAACATTTAGGGATTTGACATTTGCAAGATGGACCGCCTTTGTTCGTATTTTCTGCCTAGAGGACTGCTGTCTTGTGATGCCACCAAAGATCACTAAAGGCATTTGTATGGGTTGGTTTTAAAGATGAGCCTTCAGATTCATTAATTACAGAGCTCTTCCCCCCCCCATACGTTTTCTTCAATCTGAGATGGTCCGTTTCTGAAACAGAAAAGGCGTTATCTACCCAGTGAACAAGCATGTTCCGTTGCTCTCTGTCAGCGAGTTGGCTTGTTTCGTAATGTTCTTTTGTCATTAAAAATGAATTTTTCTTGGGATGCCCTCAGTACTAGTTTTAAAGCCTTTGGAATTGCTTGGCTGGAGGCTGAACCTTTTCAGTTCTCCAGGAAAAGAGAGAGAGAGAGAGAGCTCTCCTCCAGGTCCCAGAGCCTGGCAGCATTTTGATCTCTCCATTTTCTCTTGAGCGATCATTGTTCATTTGGTAATTAACAGCGTGGTTGAGAAAGATCTAAAAGGGAAATCAAGTCTTTAATTAGACCATTAGCAACGCAGATGAGAACATTCTGAAGGATTGATTCTGAGAGCCATTGGTGAGAATATGGTGTGTAACATGGACATGCAGGAAGACAAATATTCCGCTTTTGTTTAGAAAAAATGTTATATGCTATTAGAAAGGGTAAGTTCAGTTTTAGGCTTTTGTTAGTTGCCTAATTGATTCCTTAGAAAATTGGGTGAGGTGCTTCTTCTGAACAAAGGCTGGTGCAGAACTCTGCCTCCACTCAGCACCTCTTCCTCATGTCAGTCTAAGCTTCTCGGTGTCGTGACCTCCTTATCGCGTTTCTTTGTCTACTGTCCTGCATTTTAGTCCGTTTTAAAACCCCTCACACCAATTCATCCAAGTGTATTTTTTGTGTGCGTGAATATTTGTGTGGAGAATTGAATTGGATTCAAACGAAGTAATTGATTTAAGGTGATTGGTTGGGTGTTCCGTTATGTCTCAAGATCTCGAAAGTGGTCACGTGAGGATGGCCTATACCCTCAGCCTATGCCGGTTAAAAAGGGGTTTTAAGAGCGCAGAATGAAGCATTTCCCAGACTGTCTTTGTTTCGAACCCCCTCCTTTGCTTTAGTTGACGTTCGGCTTCTCTGTTACTTGTTAAAGGGAGATGTCTGCAAATGAACGTCTAGGAGGATCAGCTTATAGCTCCCTTCGGGATGATTCAGCATGGGGGAACGCCCAGCGCAATTAAATTGTGGAGAAAAAAAATTATTTAAAAATGTAAGATTTAAGCAGGCAGGATTTGGACACTGCTGAGAGAAGTTAAATCAGCTAATCGAGGAAGGAAATGGGATTGCAGTCAGACCAACTCCTACAGAAGCAGAGACGCGGCCTCTCTCTCTCTCTCTCTCTCTCTCCCCCTCTCCCCCATTCTCTCTCTCGTGTCCCCCCTCTCTCTCTCTCGCGCTCTCTCTCTCCTCCTCTCCCCCCCCCCTCTTTCTCGTGTCTCCCCTAGTACCGTTGGCCAAACCGCTGCAAGCGTTGGAGTGCATCAGCCACATTCTCCGGGTGACTGGAGGCTCCGTCCACAGCCACTGAGGCCCGTGCTGGCTGTCCGTCCTCTTGCTTGGTTTGGAGGCCAACATGTGATGCTTTCAATGGGACTTCAAATGAAGGCTTGTGACTTCGACTCTGTGACTCTGCTCTGTCAGGACAAACAGCCAGTCTGGTGCTTGACTTTCCATGTCACTATGGCCTGAAATTCCGAATGCTGAATTATCGACATATATATATATTTTTTTTTAATATATAAAAATTTTTTTTTTTTTTTTATCAGGCTCACGCACATGGTCTTTTGCTGGGTTTATTAATCCAGCCTCCATCCATGTTTAATATGTGGATATTTAAAAATTTGTATACCGCTTTTCATTTAGGAAGAAAAGTGAGATAAACTGCAGAACATTTATTAGCCTGCCGAGGAACATTGCCATCCTGGGGTGTGTTTTTCCCCTGGCCAATTAGGAAGGTAATTTGAGAGATTCTGGGGGGGTGGGGGTCCATCCTCCTCTGCTTGGCCAGGCCCTGGTTTCCGAAGTGGAGTGAGGTATAGGGAACGCCTTTTTCAGTGATCGCGTGTAGTTATCTTTTACCTCGTATTGTACCTCTTACCTCGTATTGACAGACATAAAAAAAATAGCTGGCTCCCCTGGCGCTCTGCAGCCCCACGGCGCTCTGCAGCCTGCAGCCTGCTCTGCAGCCCCACGGCGCTCTGCAGCCTGCAGCCTGCTCTGCAGCCCCAAGGCGCTCTGCAGCCCCACGGCGCTCTGCAGCCTGCAGCCTGCTCTGCAGCCCCACGGCGCTCTGCAGCCTGCAGCCCAGCTCTCTGGTCCGTTCGCCAGCATCTGCCTTCACCACAGCTTGACTAATTAAAAAGCACTCAGTTCACATTGCCATGGCAATGAGATGTTGGAGGACCAACCTGTTGCTCATCTTAGTTCCCCCAATCAGCCTCATCCTCCCACTATTCGTACACAGGACGTACACATGCTAAACGTAGGGGTTAACGGTATTGAGCAATGTCATTTGGATTTCATTCTTTCTGTTTTCCACTGTTCCCAGATCAGTCGCCACAGGCCTGAATTCTCCAGCAAAGACCAACTCCATGGAAAAAAAGCTTCAAATTAAAAGCAGAGAATTACTAGAAACCCAAGACAAATGTCACAAGGTATTGTGTGTTGCCGTATAGTCTGTGCCCTTGCGAATGTGGCCAGGGGGGTTGTTCCGGATCAGAACTATAATGATGTGCTTAAACACATTGCTTGTCTCTGTAACTGCTGCTGGCTTGCTAGTCCTTTAGGTGCCTCTCTGCATCGCTGGAGGTGTCCAAAAGCCTTCAACGCATCAGACATTATAAGGCCCCAGAGAAAATGTGATTGCGTGCTGTTATTATTTTTTATTTGTGGGCACACATTATCAGAAGATATAAAGCTGGGTATTTACTGAAGCAGTCTGGGTTATGGGATTGAATAACAATAAAGGTTTATCAATAATCATGTTTTGACAGGGTGTTCACAAATCCTTTTTTTCTTACCAAATGCTGCTTATTTGTCACCGAACCAGATTAGCATTGAGCGAGATTTTGCTCTTATTTCAGCTCAGCAATTTGGTATTTCTGCGGTGTCTTTACCGTTTTTTACGGCCCATCAGATGGAACAAGAAGTCTCCCGATTCGAGCGTAAAATGTCGGATCTGGAGTCCGTGCTGCAGCAGAAGGACGTGGAGCTGAAGGCGTCGGAGACCCAGAGGAGTATCCTGGAGCAGGACCTGGCGACCTACATCACAGAATGCAGCGTGAGTGCTCCATACTCCCACCTGATGTCCTTCGCCAAAGATTGGCAGGCTGGGACCAGCCAATAAGAGCTGTTCAACCCCCGTTATGGGCGGAGCTTTTTCGGCCAATGGCCCGTCGACGTCTGACTGCACTGGCTGGTGTGGATGCTATCCTTTCCACAACCCATTGGTCCACATGGCCTTAGGGTTACTATTGCTAAGGGGGGCAGAGAAGCACAGTGCAATTTACCTGTTTTACCTTTTTTATTTTAATGGGTACTTGGCAAAGATCTGTTGGAATTGCCTCACTAACTGTTAAGTGCTATGTGGTTTAAATCAGTTTCTTTTAGCCGTGACTCTCAGTCATGGGGGAAATTTAAAAAATGTACCCCTATCCCTGTTGCGTTGTTTTTCAGTTTGACTAATACGATGTTTCCGTTGTATAATGAAGGGTATGTTGCTTTTTGGTACAGGAAAGCAGTTTACCGTATAAAATCTGTTGGCTGCGGGGCCCAGAGCCTCTGCCAGTGGCTTGTGAGAACCAACGCTGCCGTCTGTGTGTGTTACAGAGTCTGAAACGCAGTCTGGAGCAGGCGCGCGTGGAGGTGTCGCAGGAGGACGATAAGGCGCTGCAGCTGCTCCACGACATCCGGGAGCAGAGCAACAAGCTGCAGGAGATCAAGGAGCAGGTAAGCCCCGCCCAGATACGCTTACCACGCAGCGAACAGTAAAACAGGATGTGAAGGCAACACGGCGGCTCCATGTGTCCTACGCCCACAAGCATTCAGAAGGAAGTTGCGTTTTCTGCCAGTGCCTGGGCAGTCGGGGCTGTAGATATCCTTCTACGTCTGCCAAAACGCAGGTTGTTTTTTTTTTTGTTGCCGGACCTCCCCGTGATAACTGTTTACGCACAAGCGTGTGGCGGGGAGCGTCATCTCGCATGAGGATAGACCCAAGGCATTCTGGGAATACATCTCCCACGTCTCCATGGTACCGGCAATAAAGCCTTTTAAACAGGGCTCTCAGTACCTGCTCCTGCCCCTCTCCCCCACCGTACCCCCGCAGGCTGACATAACCTTTCAAATGATTCTTCAAACAAATTTCCGCAGCCTAAGTCACTGAAGCACCTTGCAAACACTCAAGATTGATAGTCACTGATATACCCTCTGGCTTAAATCCCGCTCACGTATCACTGTGGTGAAGATCTGGATAGATTAGCACGTTTAGCATGCTGGTAGCATCTGTGGGAAAGCTCCAGACTTCTGATAAGGTGCGTGATCCACACACCCCAGTGTTTTCTGTTCTTCCCGCTGGCTGAATACGACTTTGTACCCATACGCTTTTAAACCCAGCAAATGGAGAGGAGATATGATCATTTAGAGGGACTGCAGGCTCCCCACATAACTGGTCAATACCAGTTATTGTCTGCAAATAGAAGTTGTCCCTACTCTCGATGATAACTAAAATAAATATGCCAAAAAATAGGGCTTGTGTTGCCATGCAATAGCAAAATGTGTTTTTCAAATTGTGCCAAGTGTCTTGTTGCATCTGGTTCTGCTGGTTGCCATGGCGATAGTCTGGGGATGCGAGCATTAGAGCGCTGGCCAAACGTGGGGGGATGTGATGCTTCTCAGCCTTGTGTTAGGGAAGTCCCTTTGGTCCTTTCCTTCCACATCTTCCCACTGCTCCTACTCATGGCACCCTGTGCTAGGGTGGGGGATTTTAGAGCCTTGTTTTAGCCTTTACTACCTGCGGGGTGGCGTGACGGTGACATGGAAGTCCATTGGCTAATGCGGGGGCGTGAGCATTGTGGGTCGCCGGGGAGCAAAGGGCTAAAAATACAGGGTCTCCATGCTGGTCTCCTGTTTTTCCCTTACTAACGTTGTACGAGATTGTTCATTAATAGTCCTGGAAACCCTTTTTAATTCTGTGTGTCTCAGAGTGGTGCAGCCTTCGACTTCAGGCCGCTGACAGGCGAGCTCTGTGCAGAACGCCCCACTGGACATACTCTTGGCTCCATCAGCGAGCGAACGTCGCTGTCCTTTGTTGCCGTGTGCAGAGGGTTGTTGCTACGCCGCTGGTCGGCTCGCTCACCACTGCAGTGGCAAGGGCAGTCCTGACGGACGTGTTTAGGCTACGTATTCGTCCAGGGAAGCCACCAGCCCTGATTGGCACTAAAAGGCAGCTGTCTCGCATTCACTCCTCTGTTTCGGCTGCAGTGCTCGGTTCTGATAAACACTGATGTTTTCTCTTTATTTTAAAGGAATACTTATTGGGAAATGTGCTTCAGTAAACATCACTATCTTTTTCTAAATGCGGGTTAGTGACTTAAACCGGCACTTGGACCTAAGCCTCCCAGCATTTAAAAATAAAAAAATGTATTCAGTTATTATAGATGAAAGCTCCTCTTGAAACTGTATAGCCCAGGGACTGCAAGCCTGTCATAGTCCTCGGATTGGGAAAAATTTCACCTTGCAGAATTTGTGTAATGATCCCACAGTAATACGGCACAGTGAGAGCTGTGTCGTATTTTAATGATTTAGAAAAACAGGAAATGGTTAGAAAGTAGAGCGTTCACAGCAGTTGAAGGCAATGCACATTTTCTACGGGGGGGGGTTGCTTTTTTTTTCTCCAAGAATTTTAATCTCTGCTGTCAAGCGACATGAATAAGAAGTAAGAAATTGCCAGGAATGGGTTCTTGTGGACGGGAAGGCTGGCCTATCCCCATCCGCCAGGAGACGGTACCGTGGTCCCTCTTCTGTGTCCTCTCCCACTGCTGTGTGAAAAGGTCTGGGTTTATTTGGAGTTTTGAGTTTGAGTGGGGAACTCCAGCTCCAACAGATCTAGATTATGATTAATGCTCTCTTTGGCCCTCCGTGCTGTGAGATAGGTTGGAGCTCCGCCCCTCCTGCAGTGCCGTGCTGTGCCTGTCACTTAGGCTTGGGGAGTTCTCATTCATCTGTCCCGGTGCCACTCATAACTGTGCATTACTTCTGATTTGTCATGGAGAGTGAAGGCAGGACCGTGTGCTTAAAGGTATTACTTATCTTAAAGAAAGAGATTGATTTCATGCTGACAGAAATTAGGTTCAGAGTGTTAATTCAATTCTTTCTTTCACTCTTTAACCTTTCGATACAGCTAAGCATATTGACGCAGCTTCCCACATAGTAAATGTTATATTTGTTTTTAATCTCCTGTAATGACACAGATTCTTCTTTTACATTTTCTATATGTCTTAAAACATAGTTCATTTTACTAAACAAAACAAAACCATTTATTCAAATGGCAAATCCAACAATTATCTGTCTTACAATGCTATTTGTTTTGGAAAAATGGATATTACCCAGAAGCCACACCATCTACTGCCTATTGGCAGAAACTAAGCAGAGCTGGGTTGGTTAGTGCTTTGGGTAGGAGACCTCCTGGGAAGAACTAAGTTCGCCATCATGACTATTTAATCCAAGGGTTGCATGCTAGGAAAAATGTTTGGATATTATAGGCAGACCTGTCAGGAATGAATGCGGTTCTGAATTGATTAGCAGATAATTATGATAACGTTTAGTATGAGAGGCCACTTCTCTTTAAAACTGTGTGTCCATTAACGATGGATTGAATGCAGCTCTTTAGCTGCAGGGCTATTCAGTTCTGACACCGGTATTTTTTTTACATTGGGTCAATTGCATTTTAAAAAGAATCCTGGGCAGCGACTCGGCTTGCTGTGGCTCAGTCACTGATACGTCGACGCGACTTGTCTTGCCAAGGCCGGGTCAAGGTTGGTCATTCCGAGAGCTTTCCACGCTTCGTTAGCTTAAAAGTGACCGTAATGGTATACGATGAGCGAGACCAATCGCGCGCCCTCGCCATGGCGACTGCTGTGCCCTCGCTGCGGCTGTGCCCGTCTTCATCTTTTTCATCGCCCTGCCGAGAGAGGCCGGGGGGGGGTACAGAACTGAGCTGTTATACCAGCTAGACTAAACTTCAGGTTTGTGCTGTGACTCGTCTGGTTTGCAGTCATATGTTCAAAACTATTTCAGTCAGTATTGTATGTTCAGAACTAAAGTGTGGATAACTGCATAATGCTTGTTCTCTACTGAATTATGACCTGATAAACATGTTGGCCAATATTTTAAACTTTTCTACTCTGCCATATTACCTGACGTTACTTGACAGTTAGATATACGTTAGCACAAATGTTGCACCAATATTTTACTCCGACTTTAAATTTAAAAGATAAATTTAAATGTCACGCCTGTCCATCCCATCCTATAGGAGTACCACGCCCAGCTGGAGGAGATGCAGGTGACCATTCGGCAGCTGGAAGAGGACCTGTCGGCCGCCCGTCGCCGCAGCGACCTGTACGAGGCGGAGCTGAAGGAGTCCCGTCAGACCAGCGAGGAACTCAAGAGGAAGGCAGGAGAGTACCAGTTGAGGATGCAGAAGGTGGGGGTCGTCACGGCGCCCAGAGGGGGGGGGGAGCGTCCTCCACTTCGTTAGGTCTTACGTTCGTTATCGTCTTCACTCTTCAGGCGCGGAATTGTCATTTGTGTTGAAATGAATAATTCATCAGGAATCTGTGGATGTCCTTCGCTACCTAACAAGCTTGCCTTATCAAAAACGGTTCCATGCTTAACAGTTTTCCCGTTGGGTGGAGGCGGTCGGTGACTCACATGTGGTGGTCGTGTTTTTGGTCCTCCAGGCCAAGGAGCAAGGCAAGGTTGAGGTGGAGGAGCTTCTCTCCAAGCTGGAGAAGGTGAGAGATCGGTTCGGGTGCTGTATGGGGTAGCACAGTGGGCCTGACGTCCCCGGGTTCATACCCAGGGTCTACCTTTTCTAGCCAGGCTGATTTCTCCATTACAATCTCGGGAGGTATATATGCATGACATCGCATTAGATTTAAAACCTCCTAGCCGTGTCCCAGGATGCACCTTGTGTCCTGGTGGTGGATGTGGGCAGGGATCGGGATAAATAGCATTTTTTATTGCTTTGGGTAACTCCAAAGCAAAGCATTATGAAAAGTGTGAACCTTGATACCACTTGGTCTGGAATAAGTGCTGAGCCAAGTCACCTGAGCACCTCCCCCCCGCCCGGTCCATATCAATGTTGGGGTAAGGCAGTGATTTACATGTCATGTTTATTCACATGTCTGCATCTTTGGGAACGCAGGAAAACGGAGCAGTATCCACTGGCTTTAATTCTCAGCCAGGTCTGATTCCTGGGTGGAGTAGGTCCAATCTGGGTTAAAATACGTTGGTCCAAAAGGGTGGATGATTACAAGCAATTCAGAAGTAATGTGCGGAGTACTCTGTATTTAGTCTTCAAGGTTAATGTGACATATGAAGACAGATTAAAGGATCTTAATCCCCTTTGCCTCTATAAATATGAGGACTAAGTGAGATCTGAAAAGTATTTAAAAATGTTCAAAGGGACTAATAAGGTCAATTATAGAAGCTATGTCACGTCAAGTTCAGTGTAAAGAGCCTGGGGAAGCAGGCAGAAGGTGCGTGAAGCTGCGTGAAGTAGGCAGAAGCTGCGTGAAGTAGGCAGAAGCTGCGTGAAGTAGGCAGAAGCTGCGTGAAGGTGCGTGAAGCAGGCAGAAGCTGCGTGAAGCAGGCAGAAGCTGCGTGAAGCAGGCAGAAGCTGCGTGAAGTAGGCAGAAGCAGGCAGAAGCTGCGTGAAGCAGGCAGAAGCTGCGTGAAGGTGCATGAAGCAGGCAGAAGCTGCGTGAAGCAGGCAGAAGCTGCGTGAAGCAGGCAGAAGCTGCGTGAAGCAGGCTGAAGCT
>JAOYSI010000024.1:55210-71816 GCA_025775065.1 Hiodon alosoides | reverse complement strand
TGAAGCAGGCAGAAGCTGCGTGAAGCAGGCAGAAGCTGCGTGAAGCAGGCAGAAGCTGCGTGAAGCAGGCTGAAGCTGCGTGAAGCAGGCTGAAGCTGCGTGAAGGTGCGTGAAGCAGGCAGAAGCTGCGTGAAGGTGCGTGAAGCAGGCAGAAGCTGCGTGAAGCAGGCTGAAGCTGCGTGAAGGTGCGTGAAGCTGCGTGAAGGTGCGTGAAGCAGGCAGAAGCTGCGTGAAGGTGCGTGAAGCAGGCAGAAGCTGCGTGAAGGTGCGGACTTCATGCCTGGAGTGACGTGCTGGGCTTCTCAGTGGAGACTTTGCAGCGGCTCTGTGGATGCTTCCGAACAAAACTTAACACAGTGACACATTAACTTCCATTACGTATGACTGACCATCTGAGTCAGGTTGAAGGCCCTGTTCGCAGCGTTTCATTCTCCTGCCCTAATGTGGTTTACGATGAGTGGGTAATTATTTTCCACTGAGGGCGAGGACTCTGTGTGTGTGTGTGTGTGACTATTTATTTATTCATTTAAAATGATATTTTAATTCTGTGGCTGTGTCGTAGTGTAAATAACCTCAATGTGTTTCAGACCAATGCAGAACAGCAGGTGAAAATTCAGGAGCTGCAGGACAAACTGGCCAAGGTAGTGTTTTTCTCACTTTTATCACGATGGCATCACCTAATTGAACTATTGATGGTTTTATTATCTTTTTGCATTAGTATTGATGGACTTTCCCCATTCTGAGAGTCTGGTCCAGGAAGCGGTGTTTAACTCATATCAGGCTCCACAGAGGCGACTTGCCTCTGACACGTTTGTGTGGAGAATTTACGCTCAAAATTTCCCAGAGGAACCCGCACTGCTTTCTTCTGTTGCTTTTATTCCAAAGCCAAAATAAAATAACATTTTTTAAATGGGTTTCCCTAAAGTAAAACAAAAACACTACACCTAAAAACCAATAGACAACATCAGTGAAACCTACAAGTCTGAACTAAACTCTAGTTTCAAATCTTCAGAAGATCTGGTGTCTTGGGTAAAATATCTGACGATGAGTAGTATAGCTGTTGATGGGTCTCGGCAATGGAAACTGAACATTCATTGGTCCACAATTGAAGATTATAGCAGAGTTCACTGAATGTGCAAGTGCATGTGGTCCGAGTGTGGAAGTTTGAGTTGAGTGGTTTTAAGTTTGAGTCTGCTGAGAAGGTACGATCACAAACGGGCACGTAACTCAGTCAGACTGGCTGGTCCTAACCCAAGAAAAGGGCCTGTGAGTGGAGAGATGGACCAGAGAACCGTCCCGTTGGATAAACCCGTGCTCCTCTCCTCGGCCAGGCGGTGAAGGCCAGCACGGAGGCCACGGAGCTCCTGCAGAACATCCGTCAGGCCAAGGAGCGCCTGGAGCGGGAGCTTGAGAGGCTACGCAACAAGGGCGACTCCAGCGACACTCTCCGCCGGCGCCTGCGCGAGACAGAGGTACCCTTCCCCCTGCTGGGAGCCTGGGGCGTACTACTTAACCTGTTACATGTCCAGCTCTGTGAAGACCAGTGTTGTGGCTTAACTCGGAGTCGTGAAGCGGTGCATCCGCGATGCACTGGAGTGCGGGTGTCAATCAGTCGCGCAGCCTTGAGGGAGGGCTCGCGCTTCACTTTGTTACCGAGAGACTGCTGGATTACGGTATCGAGTGAAGACACTCAGTGCCTCATTCACTCCCACAGATCTACTACAGACCCTCTCTGTCACGTGTGGCAGGACTCAAACCGAGAGTACGGTTAGCCCGCGTTGATAGTGTTCACATTTTAATAAAGTAACTCAAGTGTGTGTAGATACTAAACAATAATAATAATAGCATGCTGAATTAGTGATGTCGATGGTGTGTGTGTTCAGGAGGGCCAGAAGACCCTAGAGAACCAGGTGAAGAGGCTAGAGATGGTGGAGCGTCGGGAGAACAAGCTCAAAGACGACATTCAGACCAAATCCCAGCAGATACAGCAGATGGCGGATAAGATCCTGGTAAGAGATCCATGAGAGGCCTCTGTACCTCTCCCAGGTGAACTGCCTCTTGCCTCTACCCCTTCGTTTTTGGGCTGACCCTCTCCAGCCCAGATTGTCCCACCCTCACCCGTGCCAAATGTCCCACTGACAGACTGGCTCACCCACTTAGACCTCAACGTAACCACTTCTGCCCTGTTTTGAACGCGTTGCTGTTCAAAGCAAGTCTCTCCATCCTGCGAGCGTCTTGTCTTTAACCCTGCTTCAGTCCCCAAAGAGATTGCCAACACGGCCGTGCGGGGCACTTGTCGTGTTGGCTCAATGCGGGTGTCCCGCTGTGGTCGGTTCTGCAGGAGCTCGAGGAGAACCTGCGGGAGACTCAGGCCACGGCACAACGGATGGAGGCTCACCTGATGCAGAAGGAGAGGCTGTATGAGGATAAGATCAAGGTATCTCCAGCCTTTCTCTCTCTCTCACAGACAGACAGACAGACAGACAGACAGACACACCTTCCTGAGTGGGCTCTGTTTTCTCTCTCTCTACTTAACTGAACAGTACTGTTCTCTGAAAAAATTGTTGATTAATCTCATTCCAAAGACACAATTAATTATAACACAGTTGACAGTTTTTTCCGCAAAGAAGGTGGTTTTTTGTTAGCAGTCATTTGTTCTCTTTACAGCTGTCTCCAAGGAGAGCTCAATGCCACCTGGCGGTGTAAAAAGCACTGTTTATAATACGATGGGCATTGAACTGTGTTTCGGGCCTCGCTGAGCTTTCTGTGATCAGACGTGCGTTATCACAGGTGCCTGCGTATTCCAGCGCAACATCTGGTCTACAGAATAATAAAAGAAAAAATGGAGCCAGACGTGTTGCTTTCCAGCAGTGAATGATATGGAAAGGAAAAGGATTACTGTAGGAGATACTGTATGTGTACATAACAGGAGCTGGCCTCTTGGAGACGCCACCACAGAATTAATTCTCCTGTTCAAAACATTTAAGCTCCTCTGAACCCCATTCGCTTCAGGTCCTGGAGGCCCAGATGAAGGCGGACATGGCGGAGAAAGAGAGCATTGAGTCCAAGCGGGCCAAGCACGAGGAAGAGGCGCGGGAGAAGTGCAAGCTGATCAGTGAGCAGAAAGCGGTGAGACCTGGCTCGGCCCGGCGTGCCGCTTTCCTCTCTCTCAGCGATACCAATCATTTGAGATGTCAAAGGTGGCACATGAAAATCGCTAAACATGCAGGGGGGAATTAGTCAAGGTCAGACCTGCTGTGTGAGAGTTTAAATGAGGCTTTATCAGAGCTGATATGAATAGCAGACAGCATCTAAAAATCT
This sequence comes from Hiodon alosoides, assembly GCA_025775065.1. Classification (NCBI taxonomy): domain Eukaryota; kingdom Metazoa; phylum Chordata; class Actinopteri; order Hiodontiformes; family Hiodontidae; genus Hiodon; species Hiodon alosoides. The sequence continues at coordinate 68,495 of JAOYSI010000024.1, read as the reverse complement.
GTTTTGAATCAATTTTTTTTTTTATTTGATTTTGTGTAGCGTTTTTTTTTTTTTCTGCGTACACAAATATGCATAGCATTTTATTGTTAATTGATGTTATAATCACGTCCTGTCAAGTGAGCCGTGGGGAGCGACACGTCCAGCGTTTTGTTGGGTGTCCTCTGTTGCCCCCCCTCCGCCCCGGCAGCACGATGCAGACGGTCACCGTCAGTGTCCTTCCCTTCCAGACCATCAACGCCATGGACTCCAAGATGAAGAACCTGGAGCAGAGGATCGCCGAGCTGTCGGAGGCCAACAAGCTGGCAGCGAACAGCAGCATCTACACCCAGAAGAACATGTGAGGGTCGCCCTCTCACACCGCTCAGGGGGATTGGCATAGGGCCCGCTCTGCTGTGTTTGTTGGTTTTTACTGCAGGGAAGAATTCCTACGTGCACGTTGTTCTAATGCCTTTTGTGCGTGAGCTCCTGTACAAATCTGTGTGGCACTTAACCTCCTGTACAGAGCTCAGTGCCCTGTTGTCTGATAAAATCTAACCAGTGGGTGGTTGCTTGGGCTCAGTGAGGCCAAGCAGAGATGAAGTCCATACCTGGTGGCTAAATTAGCTTGCGTTTATAAAGGATACCAGCTGCTTGTATTGGGCTACTATGCCTTGTCCTTGCATGCATTCGATAAGCCCCATCGGGGGTAGTAACGTGAGACACAAAGTGACCCGTGTTGGTGTCCCAGCCATCCAGTCAAACCTTCTCGACCACCAGGAAAGCCCAAGAGGAGATGATCTCGGAGCTGAGGCAGCAGAAGTTCTACCTGGAGTCGCAGGCGGGCAAGCTGGAGGCCCAGAACGCCAAGCTGGAGGAGCACCTGGAGAAGATGAGCCAGCAGGAACAGTGCAAAAAGAGCCGTCTCCTGGAGCTGGAGACCAGGCTTCGAGAGGCGAGTGGCTGGGAGCCATACTCTGCAAAGGGCATTTCCGAGTCCGACTTCTTGTCTTCACAATTGCCTTATATAGCCATTCTCGCTTGTAGGAACCTTCAAATCGTGTCTTTCCTGCTGTCTTGGCCACGCCCAAGTCAGAACGGTAGCAATTGTCTTGGACAGCGGGGCAAGAGATACCCCAGAGTTTCCGTTGTTGACCTTGCTTTTTGGCAGTCGGTTTCTGGACGGCAGCTCTTTTGGGAGTAGGATGGAGGTTTCCATTGTGGGCGATCAAGACTGGGAGACTTAAATCAGACCTATTACCCAGAATCCAAGGCTCTAATAACTACACTGCATACTGATTAGGCTTGACACCCCAGGGGCAGGGCTGTTGTAAGCTTTAGGAAAGTAATTGACATAATTTCCTCCTGTGAAAACAAATGCTGAATAACTTTATAGCAGAACGTAAGGTGTTAATTTTTTCACCTTGCAAGTTGCTGTTGATGACAGCGCCTGATGCAATCACGTAACAAAGGTGGCATTAGTAACAGAAACGTAAAGCTGTTTTACTCTGAGAAAGAACAAAGCGACCTCATCTCCCCTTTCTCCCATGCTTCAGATTGGCTTGGAGCACGAGGAGCAGAAGCTGGAGATCAAACGGCAGGTGACGGAGCTCACGCTATCACTGCAGGAGCGGGAGTCCCAGATTAGCGGGCTCCAGGCAGCCCGCAATGCCCTGGAGGGCCAGCTGCAGCAGGCCAAGACCGAGCTGGAGGAGACCACCGCCGAGGCAGAGGAGGAGATCACCGCACTCCGGGTGAGAGGCAGCACAGGCTCATCCGTGTCTGGGACACCAGTACCAACACTGGGCAATAGTTACACTCGCATGCAGCATATTGCACCAGGCCCGTACACTGAATTCCCATTACACATTAGTGTAGCTGAACATCCTGTTGAGAAAAAACAACATTTTGTACTGTGAAAATAGTGACACTCAATGCCGCACAGCTCACTGGAACTTCACTCTGTGCTTCAGTCAATTTAAATAGCAGCATCTCTCTCTCTCTCTCTCTCTCTCTCTCTCCCCCCCCCCCTTCTCCCTCGCAGGCCCACAGGGATGAGATTCAGCACAAGTTTGATGCTCTGAGAGATAGCTGTTCAGTATGTATTACCCTCTGACCCTTACTGTGCTTTCACTGTGTTTGACTGCTGTGTTCTTTTCCGCTAATAATTGGCAAACAAGGTGATTTCAAATCAGATCACAGGGCTCAGTCTGTGCTCGGCGAGCACCTTCGCCGACTACGCCACTTGGGAATGCTGCACCGGTGTTACTTTAAAGGAGAGCTCTGATTGCAGTGCCATTTGATGTGCGGTTTATTGTGTGCCAGGACTGTCGCCAGCCTTGTCTGCTCCGAAATCCCCGCCTTCGCCAGCTGCGGTGTAAAACTGTCAGCTGTAAATCGAAAGGAAGGGCTGGCCCCTTGAGAGGTCTATGTTTGTTTTCAGCCAGAAAAGCAGCGGATCACCTAAGGACACAAACCCAGCATTATATGATGGCTCCTAATGCATGTAAATCTGTGCGTTGTCTATGCTGAAGCTCTGCCCAAACTGTACACTTATACCATCGGTATTCCAGAGCATTCCCTGTTTTCAGGGCCACATTCTGTCTTCAGGGACTGGCGGGGTCAAACACCTACACCTACAAGTTTACATATTCTCGGGCTCTGCTAAACATAAACAGTTCTTTGGACTTAAGTGCTAATAATATCTTAATTCAGGTTTTGCTTTTGCCTTCACCATTACATAGTTCTCAGTCTCATCTTGAACATCTTGACTTTTATTACCTGTACCTTGGGCAGAATTGTCTCGGCCGGCAGGACTTTCTGCCATAGGACAGGTCGTTCTATTACGGAAAGCCGAAGGAGGGGGGAGATTTACGAGTGCTGCTGTCGACCTTGCTGAGTTTCTCCTGGGTGGGTGGGGCTCATGAAGCAACAAAGTGGAGGAAAACGGCACTTTTCACTTTTAACTCAACTCAATTATATAGTTACAAATGACAAACGATTAGAATAATATTATATTGCACAAATGTGACATTAATCACAAAATCAATACATCCCCTGTTGTTGGCTGTTTGTAAGGCAAGGGGTGAGGAGTGAAAACGAGGTGCTTGGGCACCCCTGATCTCAGCCTTCACCTGTCCCTCAAGGTGATCACTGACCTGGAGGAGCAGCTGACCCAGCTGAGCCAGGAGAACGCCGAACTGAACCGGCAGAACTTCTACCTGTCCAAGCAGCTGGACGAGGCGTCGGACGAGAGTGAGGACCGGCTGCAGCTCAGCCAGGAGGTGGATCGGCTGCGAAGAGAGGTGGCTGACCGTGAGATGCACCTCAACAACCAGAAACAGGTACATCACTCACCTCAACTGAAGCTTTAGAAATCCAACACTATGTTGCTATCGCCATGCTGCTATGATGTGATGAAGCCCAGCGTCCGTATCAGTCCACTGGCTGCCTTGCTCTGCGCACACACGTCAAGCCCCCTGATCTCTCCCCAGAACATGGAGACCCTGAAGACCACTTGCACCATGCTGGAGGAGCAGGTGCTGGAGCTGGAGACCCTTAATGACGAGCTGCTGGAGAAGGAGCGCCAGTGGGAGGCCTGGCGCAGCACACTGGAGGACGAGAAGAACCAGGCGGAGAGGAGAGCCCGGGACATGCAGCGACTGCTGGACAACGAGAAGCAGAACAGGTAACGCCTGTGTTTGCATGCACGTATGTACGCACGTACGTACCCATGCAGGTGCAGACATGCAGCTGGTGGTGTAATGTACTGTATCATTTACAGGAATGTGTCCGTCTTATTCTTGGTTCTTGTATCCTTCCCAGAAGTTGGTGGGGGGTTTTTGTATTTTTTAAACCTGAGAGTTGCCTGATCTCTGTGCAGGCTTCGAGCTGACCAGCGCAGTTCCGAATCCCGCCAGGCGGTGGAGCTGGCGGTGAGAGAGCACAAGGCGGAGATCGTGGCCCTGCAGCAGGCCCTGAAGGAGCAGAAGCTGAAAGCCGAAAGCCTGTCTGACACGGTGAGTCCCCTGTCTGACACCGGGCCGGTCGCACACCCGTGTACAAGACCAGCTGACGGTTTCGCCTGCTCTCTGCCCAGCTCAACGACCTGGAGAAGAAGCATGCCATGCTGGAGATGAACGCCCGGAGCCTGCAGCAGAAGCTGGAGACGGAGAGAGAGCTGAAGCAGAGGCTGATGGACGAGGTGGATGAGAACATGCCCCGTATCCACTCCTGCATTACACCACTATCTGTGGCACTGTGTTTGTTCCCGTCAGCCAGTCCTGTGGATCTGATGAGAAAACGGTTATTTTGGGACGGGTGGGGGTCACGTAGACGGTCTTGGGTCGGTCAACTTGAGCAACTGTTGCAAACGCATGCAAAACCGCAGGCGTTGACTTTAGCAACCTCAGCGTTAGCGTGCGGCGCACTGCACCTTCCACAACCTGTGTGGCGCCTTTCACAGCAAGGCAAGCTGCAGCAGCAGATGGACCTGCAGAAGACCCACATCTTCCGCCTGACGCAGGGGCTCCAGGACGCCTTGGACCAGACTGACCTGCTGAAGACGGAACGGACCGACCTGGAGTACCAGCTGGAGAACATCCAGGTGTGGAGTCTCCTCTGGTTTCACAAGGAAACACAAAAACATACATCCACGCACCCAGTTTCTCAGTCTCTCTCGTTCACTCACCCCTCTTTAAATGACCCCAACTATGTAGAACGGACTGAATCGATTCAGATAAGAGTCATTAGCCACTGAGGGTTCGACTGAAGCGAAGGCCAGAATTGTCTCCGACTCTCTTTCCAACAAGTGGTCCACAGAAAATGAATGACACTTAGAAGACCTGAATCGGTCACAAGTGTGTTTTTAAAGCAGTTTTCAGTATTTATACCTTTTTGGCTTCCACTGCACGTTTAATAAAAAACACAATGAGACTCAGCCTTTGAATCTAGCCTAGTCTTACAATTATCTAGGCCACTGTTCTCTGGGATAAAACCTTCTTCCTGACCCTTAAATTGAAATTAATACCAAAAATACCACTTCCATCTGAAGTGTTGCTTCGGCACCGTAACAGGGTAGTTGTAATAAGCACGCACTGTGATACACACGATATCCTTGCCTTGAAGTTCTTTTGGATTTCAAAAGGAAATGTAAATACATTCCTTTCCTTTTCTCCAATAAAATTTCGTGCTAAGATGAATTTCACACTCTGCAAAGTGAAGGACATGCATTATTGATGCGCCCTCCATCTCTACGATGTTTTCGAGTGTAAGCGCACTTATCTAATTTGCCGTGGTGCGGTTGCCAACAGACGAACTGCCTCGCAGTTTCTGATAACCAGATGTAATCAGCTGGAAGGCTGTGGCGCGGTGCGGCGGGGCACGGTGCAGGGTCTCACTTTCGCTGGAGAGATCAGGAAGGACAGGAAGCAGTCATGGTTCACTAAATAAAAAAAAATGGTTTGATTAGTTCAAAGTGCCTAAAAAAAGTATTAAATAATTCCTAGGCCCAGGAAAACCGGTTCTGTGCCGGGTGTTACCCAGGCAGGACTGACACCCAGACACTGACAGCCCACATACCAGTTCAAACCTAGTCACCAGCTGGTGACGTATGCTAGTGACAGCCTGTACATGTCTACAATGATGCTGCCCCAAACCCCCACCCACGCACGCCTCTTTGGCTCCCTCTGCAGGCAGTGTACTCTCATGAGAAAGTAAAAATGGAAGGAACCATATCCCAGCAGACAAAACTTATTGACTTCCTCCAGGCCAAGATGGATCAGCCTGCCAAGAAGAAGAAGGTGAGCCTTCAGAATATTAATTGCTATTAAGGTCCATTTTAAGGGAAACTTATATAAACATATGTTTGATTCTAGAGTTGACTTTTCTTTTTCTATATGTTTTTGCCTTTATCTTACGTGTGTGTGTGTGTCAATATAACACTTTAGCAATTCAGATTAAATTCTTTTCTTAAGGGTCTAACAGCTAATTGACCTTGACCTCAATGCTGCCTTCAGGGTATTTTCGGGCGCCGGCGAGAGGACCTGCCAGGCGGGGGCGCCAGTGCGGCCACGTCGGCTCAGGTCCCCATGCAGTATAATGACATGAAGGTGGCGCTGGAGAAGGAGCGGGCGCGCTGCGGAGACCTGGAGGAGGCGTTGCAGAAGATGCGTATTGAGCTACGCTCCCTGCGGGAGGAGGGTGGGTGCCGCCCCAGGGCCTGGTCTCAGATGGCTGACTGCCTGGGTGGCCGTAGAGGTTGGCTGACCAGTGAAATCCTGTTTGTCTCCTGCCAGCGGTCCACTTCAAGGCCATGGACCACGGCGCCCCGTCCACTCCGGCCACGGCCCGCCAGCAGATCATAATGTCCGCCATCGTCAAGTCCCCCGAGCACCAGCCCAACCCCAGCAGCCTGCTGGCACCCGCCAACTCCGCCCGCCGCAAGGAGACCTCCACCCCCGAGGGTGAGCTGTGGGAGGCCCCGTTCAGAACTGAAAAAGTCGAATGCAGCAGGGCCAGGCGTGCGGTGCCAGTTGTTACTCGAGGATGCATGAGTACGACAATGTCCGAAATAAGTCGAATAAGTCCAAAACTTCCCACGGAATTACGGTGTCCTGTATTTTTCAGTGAATTGGTTTGTCTACCCTGGGAACAAATCCCGCCTCACCTCTGTGCACCACGTTGCACGTGTCCTGGGCTATGTTTCTGTCTGCCTGGGTGGTCACATTCTCCTCCCATGTGGCCAGTCTCCGTTCCCTTAACTCTTATCTTCTCTCTCTTTCACACTCTGCAGAGAAAAGGAGGGTCACCTTCGAAAGTAAGTTTACAGGCCCCCGACCCCCCCCCCCAGCAGCGAGGGGCCTTGACTTTTATTTTCTCCTCTTCCTATTCTGCTCTCCTTACCTTCTCCAGAAGATGGGTCAATGAGTCGGATTAAAGCAGCTCTGTATTACAACTGAATCAGGTTTAATCCTGAGCTTTAGAGCAGTGCTTTTATTTTATGAACACATTTTCAAAACAAAAAATCATAATCACGTCCCAAAAAGCCAGTTTGAAATGTGGTCTGCTGTTTATGCTAGCCACCTGCCTCTCGTGTGACCGACTGACAGAACCTTTCCTGTGACATATTTTATATCACCACATATGTCCCCAAAGTAATTAATCCCAAGCAGGACCTCTGGGTTTTTCCCCATTAACCATAAAGGATTAGCGTGCGTAGAGCGCCGTCTCCGGTGCGCGGCTGGAGACATCTGAAGTGTTGGCCCATCTAACCCGTTCAGTAGCAGGGCCGTCTGCTGTGCTTTTGTAGCTACTCTCCGCTCTCCAGCATGTGTGACGCCAGGACCTCTGCCCAGGAGCATTCGTTTTCTTTTTTCGTTCTCCTCAAAGCGGCGCATTCCCCCCCACGAAACCGGCAAAGGGTTCCCCGCTTGGTGCATCTGTGCATGGGGGCCTCCTTCCCAAATGCCCCTGAAGCAGGACCGAGATGTCCTGTTGTGGCTTCCTTCCTTCATTCGTTTGTTTGTTCGTTTGTTTGTATGCTTGCTCTGTGAATGCTGCGATTAAATTTTGAGGTTTTTTGTTTGTTTGTTTGTTTGTTTGACTTTCACTTTTCTGCAAGCTCGGGCAGTCCACCAACAAATAAGGGATGGCCTTATGCGTGCCTGTTATTGTTTCCCAAAACTGAGGACTTGTTTTTGTGCATTGAAAATATTGCATATATTCTTCCTTCATTTGGAAAGTTCCCCTTCCCTTCCCCCAGTTCTGATTACGTGATGTTGTTCAGCGCAGCGTAAGTTATTCTCTGTTTTTATTCAGTTTATAAATGATTCGCACCTTCTTTTATATTTACGTTCATCAAGTATAAACACCAGGACACTGAGGTCTGTTTAGATTCAGGTACAGCTGGCATGAGAGTTACCTGGAAGTAAAGGGCTGTTTTAGCCGATGGGACCCGGTAGATGAGTGGGAGTGGGCGGGGTGCTTGTGATGGATGTTCTCGCCCCGGTCTCGAGTAACGCGGCTGTCCCGTGTCTCCCGTGGCGCCCGCAGAGTTCGGCCGGCGCGTGAAGGAGAGGATGCACCACAACATCCCACACCGTTTCACCGTGGGCCTCAACATGAGGGCCAGCAAGTGTGCAGTGTGCCTGGACACCATGCACTTCGGACGGCAGGCCGCCACCTGTGTGGGTGCGTACCGCCGCCGGCTCGCTTCTTAAAGACCTACAGTTTTACAGTGTGTACCGTCATGATCTCACTTCCTAAAGACCTACAGTTTTACAGTGTGTACCGTCATGATCTCACTTCCTAAAGACCTACAGTTTTACAGTGTGTACCGTCATGATCTCACTTCCTAAAGACCTACAGTTTTACAGCGTGCACCATCATGATCTCACTTCCTAAAGACCTACAGTTTTACAGTGTGTGGTCTCACTTCCTAAAGACCTACAGTTTTACAGTGTGTACCGCTGTGATCTGCGCTTAATGCCTTTTCTCAAGTTGATGGGATCAGTGTCAATCACAAGACTGTCACCTCTTCTGCCGTTACAACAACACGTCAACAGGGTCTTATAGTCAAACCAGGCAAAGAGAAGCTCTGTTCCTAGGGGTAACACAACTCTCCCTCCCTCTCTGTCCTGCCCCAGAATGCCACGTTCTCTGCCACCCCAAGTGCTCCCCGTGCCTGCCAGCCACCTGCGGCCTGCCCGCTGAGTACGCCACGCACTTCTCCGAAGCCCTGTGCCGTGACAAGGCCAACTCCCCTGCCCTGCAGGTCAAGGAGGCCAGCGGACATGTGCGCCTGGAGGGCTGGATGAAGCAGCCCAGGTTGGCTATGGGCTCTGCTGAGCGAGCCTTCTGTGTTTAATGCTGACACCGGTTGACACCGCTGGTTATGGTGAGCGAGCACAGTGGATCAGGGCTGTAGTTTCTAATCCTGCTAGTGGAGCCCTGATATGTGCACATACCTGATAGGTAGATGTTACCTGCCTTTGTTTACTGATGATAGGTTTCTCCTTGTGCTGTAAAGCAAGTTGGGCAAACGAGCGTGACGGTTTACCACCAATCGTGTCCAATTCTGTTTGTAATCTCTGCTGACATGCCGATTTAAATGCTCTCTCTCCCTGCCGAGCACTGCTGTAACCTCTGCCTGTGAACCGGGCCTGGTGGGTCTAACAGACTGTCCGTCCCGCAGGAACGGGAAGCGGGGTCAGCAAGGCTGGGAGAGGAAGTACGTGGTGCTGGACGGGACCAAGGTGGCCATCTACGAGACGGAGCCCAGAGAAGGTGCGCAGTTTTGTTTCGTCACACCAATTCCTCTAGGGTGGGAAGGGTACAAACTGAGTGTCTGTATAAGGGACGTAGATCTTAATGGCCATCCGACTGGTAAATGCTGCTGCCTCACACCGATGTTGATGGCTCTCAGTGGCAGAATGAAGAGAATTCTGTTAAAGAATAGGAAGTAGGTTGTTTTCCTGAACGGAAAGCTCTGCACATGAACTTTTCACCCTCGCTTGTTTACAGATTTATAGACTTGAGATACAGACTTATCCCTGAGATTGCATTCAGGGCACGGTGTTTAAGTATCACAACATTATGGCGTTTTCATGATTTTCTGCAAAAGGAGATGAGATTTTCAGCTTCATCATTACTGTGGTCAGCAGACACTGTATTTAGGCTGAATTGTAGGGGCTTTTGCCCCTTATCCACTCTATAACCAGTGTGACTGTCTGGGGTGTAACTGGAGCTTCTGTTGTCTGTGTGCCTCAGATTCGGTGAAGCCCCAGGAGGAGTTTGAGCTGTGCCTGCCTGACGGGGAGGTGACCGTGCATGGGGCTGTGGGCTCATCGGAGCTGATCAACACCGCCAAGTCAGGTGTGACAGCATCCCTGCATTACACTGTAGTACTGAAAGTCTCTCTCAATCACTCTCTCACACACACACACACACACACACACTGCTCACAGCGTGCACTGTGTGTGAGGGTACGTGCGTCGGTTCACCAGTGTCCGCTGTGTGTGAGGGTACTTGCGTCGGTTCACCAGTGTCCGCTGTGTGTGAGGGTACGTGCGTCGGTTCACCAGTGTCCTGAGTACGTGCGTCTGAGCAGAAGAGCGCTAACTGTGGGTCACATCCTGCAGATATCCCCTACGTGCTGAAGCTGGAGTCCCACCCCCACACCACCTGCTGGCCGGGCCAGTCCCTGTACTTCATGGCGCCCAGCTTCCCGGACAAGCAGCGTTGGGTGGCTGTGCTGGAGTCGGTGGTGGCTACAGGACGGAGCTCGCGGGAGAAAGCTGAAGCTGATGCTGTGAGTGGTACCAGTGTGCACAGACAGGGGGCGCCAAACAACTGCTACGTTACTGCCGGGGTACCCGCGGGTTAGGGAGACCTTCATCCCGTCCGCCCCTGAATCTCGGGTGGCATGGAAACGCTTCCATTACCCACGGTTACATTTTTCCTCCCCAACTCTCGTGTGGTTTTCATTTATTTCCGAACATGCTGAAGACGTCAGTCATTCACAACGCTTACCGTGCAGGTTTGAGTAGTAACATAAAGAAGCATAATTGCCTGTAAATCAGCCTTGTCTTGGTAATCATGGGGTGGTGTTCAGAATCTGATCTCTTTGGACATGATTAGTGGCCCAATGCAATACTGCTTGAGTTGCAATAAATTCTGCATTATACATTATAGCCCCAACTAGGTACTTAATAAAGTTAATAAATCGTAACATGTACATAAATACAAATATTAGAAAAACCGTTACTTATATATTTCTTTTTTTTTTTTAATCCATTACTCTTTTAGGATAATTAGCTTCTATTTCTGACTAATTTCCCTCTGATAATATTTGACTTATGCCTTTATTTAGTTTTGATTTTACAAACTGACCTTTAGCGGCTCTAACCTCATCTCACTCAACTAGTGATTTCCTTCTCTGTTAATTTAACTAGGGCACCTCTTCCGCTTACCAATGCTGTGAACAACACATCCTTGGCCTTGTTGTGAAAGAGGGAGAACCTTTTACTGTCTCTTCCAACTGACAGTTGTATGTCTGTCTCTTTCTCTCTCTCTCTCGCCCTCTCTCTCGCCCCTTCTCACTCTCTCCTGCCCTGCCCCGCGCTCCTCCATGACGTCTCGCACTGTTTCTTTCACTGGCTGTCTTTGATTTGGTGTTGGTTTTCTCCTCCATTCTGTACTCCCCCCTACCCCACCCCACCCCATGGGGTTTTTTGCTGTGTCCGTACTGTAGGCCGCCGTTTCCAAAAGACAGAAGATTCTTTCCCCACTGATCCAGGTAAAGATCTGCACGAAAGCTGCCTGCTGCTTGGGTCCCCCACACTCTCACAAAGGAGGCCAAACACACACTGTCATATACACACACACACTGTCATACGCGCACACACACACAGTCATACACACTCACACATAAAAAAAGTTATATATTCACACACAGTCATACACACACACTCAGTCATATACACTCACAAATGCACACAGTCATACACACACCCCACCAAAAAACCCTAGCTCAGATGGTACAGACTCCCTCCCCACATACACAAACCCCACACCACAGGCTCCCTCCTCAGGCCACAGACCTGGTTTGGGTGTCAGTGAGGTCAGGGTTCCACTGATCCCAGAGCAGTAAGAGAGTGTTGTGTGCTGTCGGAACCCCCGGCAGTTAACCTCCAATTTGAGAGCTTCCAGATCCAGACTCCACATAAGAAGAGTTGTGTCAATGCATTTTGCTAAATAAATTCTGATTAAGCTGAAAATGTTCACCGATCTTACACAGTTGCCTGTAACTGGGTTTAGATTGACCGTTTCATGCGGCTGTTCTAGCCCAGGAAGACGGCGACACACGTCCAACACAAAGCACACCGGGCTGGACTGTGAGGACGGAGCTTTGCACTGGCCGGGTGTTGTGTGCTGGTCCTGCTCCCAACCCCTCTTCTCTGTCCCCAAACAGAAACTGCTGGGTAACTCCCTGCTGAAGCTGGAGGGAGACGATCGACTGGACATTAACTGCACACTGCCTCTCACTGACCAGGTACTCCTTTAGAATGTATCGTCACTGTAGCGTGTGTAGTGGCCTGGAGAATTTCATAGGCTGGCGGAGCAGGGGGCCACCCTAACATCTGATCACGTACACCCTAGCTGAGTCCCTGATTTCTCTGTCCTGTCCTGTCCTCAGATAGTGCTGGTGGGCTCCGAGGAGGGTCTGTACGCCCTCAACGTGATCAAGAACTCTCTGACCCACATCCCTGGGCTGGGCTCAGTCTTCCAGATCCACATTCTCAAAGAGCTGGACAAGCTGCTCATGATTACAGGTTGGCTACCCGGCTCCGCCATCGCTCGCTTTCAAACAGGAGCCCTGATGATGCATTTCTGAAATTCAATGTGCGAATAAATAGTAGTGGGCCCGTTGCCAGCATTGTCTTCTAAAGGGAAGCATCTTTGCTGTCTGTTGTTTTCATTGATACTTTAATATGTGCAAGAAGGCAACCCACTCTGAGCTCAAGCAGGGATAAGGTCCCTTTCAAATGCTGATCTATCACACCGTTAATGGTCACATGTGTCGCTGTTGTCTTTTCTCTTCTTCCTAATTAACCCAGTTTGGAAGGCAGGACAGTGTGAGCTGGAATCCAGTTATTGTGTCCTCGGATGGTTTTGACTGGTTCTCGCCGTGTGTTCGTGTTCGTGTGTGTGTGTGTGTGTGTGTGTGTGTCTGTCCCTGGATCTCCAGGGGACGAGAGGGCGCTGTGTCTGGTCGACATCAAGAAGGTAAAGCAGTCCCTATCCCAGTCACACCTCCCCGCCCAGCCCGAGCTCTCGCCCTTCATCTTCGAGACTGTCAAGGGCTGCCACCTCTTCGCCGCGGGCAGGGTAAGCCCCCGTCACCGTCACCCTCAATCAATGCTTTACTGTTTCATCTCTGCAGCGTGACCTCATTTTTTACGATCGGTATTTCAGGAGGTTTGTTTATTAACAAAAGCAAAAAAAATTGTGAGTTACCTTATAACGACTCCTCAGTCGAGCGGGTCACATTTGAAGGTTTACCATTGAGCTCATTCGGTTGTTTTTCAAACTTTTTTCGAAATCTTTATTTGGCGAGTAACTGGTGGGCTTCCCCTGCCCGCAGATTGAGAACGGGTCGTGCATCTGCGCGGCCATGCCCAACAAGATCACCATCCTACGCTACAACGAGGCCCTGAACAAGTTCTGCATCAGGAAGGTCAGACTGCGCGTTCATGTGACACTGCTACGCGCCCGGACAGAGTTAGGCTCCCGTCCCCAGCCTGCGTTT
>JAOYSI010000023.1:2090188-2107018 GCA_025775065.1 Hiodon alosoides | reverse complement strand
AATTTTTGCCCATTCTTCCAGAAGAGCATTTGTGAGGTCAGACACTGATGTTGGACGAGAGGGCCTGGCTCGCAATCACTGTTCTAGTTCATCCCAAAGGTGTTCGATAGGATTGAGGTCAGAGCTGACCTCACAAATGTTGTGTCTGACCTCACAAATGCTCTTCTGGAAGAATGGGCAAAAAGCGTTCCCCTATACAGAGTTAAACATCAGCACTTTCATAAGGGTACTCGTCCTCTTATTCATAAGGATCCTCTTGTTCATCCACCTGTGGACTTTCAGCAAAAGGAAACTGAGGATCCAGGTTCTCTACTCGATTAGAAATGATTTGGTCAGCCGCTTTAGCTGTGCAGGTTTTGATCAGGGTTGTTACAATAATACAGCTGACCAAGAGGAAACCTGCAATTGCCACTACTCCAATCAGAATTTTCATGACCCCCATTCCCAAGGGCCCAAATAGTGAGGTTAGTCCAGGCGCCAAGTCCAGTCTGTGTGTTCTGTGAAGCTCCTTTACACCCCGATGTGTCTTTTCCACTAAAGTGGAAAAGCCACCTCAGTGCTTGCGTCAGAGATGTAAGTACAACACTCAGTCCCCACTACCTGACAAACCCCTCCATGAGAGGCTAACATCATATTCAATGCCATTCTGTTCTGTAATGTCACAAATCTGGTTTCATCCCATTCTTTAGCCAATGTAGAGATTTTGTGGTTATGTTCATTTGTCTCTCGAGTACAATTGATAATGCTGCGATCTCTTCCAGAGAGGTGTATACACCATAGGAAGGAATCAGAACACTGAATATCCTCTGTGCTTTGGAAATGGTTCTCTTTTCGATTTCTAGCAGCTCTATGTAACTCAGCTACCTGTGTTGTATCAGCTCTCCTAGGCAGGGGTATCAGGTATGCCAGGTAACATATTCCTCTTGCATCCTTAGGTACACAGCAATATACCCACAGATCAAATACACCTGTTCAAGGAGATTTCCCAGTCTAGTAAGGTTTACTGACATGGCATTAGAACAGTCGCGTTCTCCCAGATGGTTGGACCCCTAGCCCTTCCAAATATTTTGCTGTGCATACACTTAGACAGGGGGCCACTCTCCTGAGCAGTCTCGGAACCTAATGAGAGGGTTATAGGTAGGCCTAGAGCAGTTATGCGCCACTGTTGTCATTGAGATTACCTCGAGGGTTTTAGAACCCCGACTAAGCCAAGGAAGGAATTGTACGACCCCGTCTACCCGAGGTACTGGTGAGTCCTCCATCAGTTTACATTGACGACTCATTCAAATGTCTGGGCAATCAGTTTGGACCATAGTAATTTTTACACGGACCACAAATCCCCCTCTAATCACTCTGGAAACATAGGTCACTCGGAAGATCTCAGCCACATTTACTCCTCTTGGCCTACATTGTCAGTTAAATTTGTTCGCAGTGAACATGACTGCCTCCAATAGAGTCAAATCTCTTGGGTCTACGTTAAGCGATTCCTGAGGGGTGTAACATTCTTGAAGTTTGTCATGGGAGGAGGCTATCCCTCCTGCCCCTACACAGAAGTAGTCATATCCCCATTCTTTGGCTGCAAACAACAGGGCCTGGCAATGGGTATTATTACAGTATGTCAGGTCAAGGATTTCCCTTTTCAGTAGTTCCAGTCTATCTTGTATCTCTCCTTTCTTAATTTTTGCTGCCCCACACCCGGTATGGTTGCATAATCTTTCGCTACATGATATAGTTCTGTTTGGTTTGAGTAGTGGACATTGTCGTACAATTGCCCTAGGAGGGAAATCTGGTGCTCTACATCTGGTGTCGTATTCTTCAGGTCAGGTTAGCTTGCTTCCTGCTGGTAAGTACACTCTGCAATACGTTGCGTTGCAGTCCCCTAAATCCACCGGATTTCTTTTGTTGAAGTCCCACCACCATCTCCTTACTCCCTGTAATGTCTGTAAACGAGGCTTACTTTTAATCTTACAATTGCCAACATCACAGTTTTCAGTCCGGAAAGGAAAGCTAATTCTAGGTCTCAGTACTGCTTGTCTAATCGGTCTATAAATGATTCCCCCTTCATTTTTTTCCCTTACTGTTCTTTTATTCAATTCCTCCACAAATTCCTTTTCAACATGTATCAGGTCACCAATACAAACCCTTAACACCACAAACAAAAATCCCAGTGTCCCGCAGAATCCTGGGCGTTTGGCGGTACAGGTGCCGTGGTGCTCCATGGTAGATGAGGCGGCGCTTGGCTCACACCTCATGGCTACTGCTGGTGTTTCCTGGTGTCGAGTCCAATTCTCTGGTGCTCAAGCTGCCGGCCGGGTTCGAGGGAGGGGGTGTTAGGCTTCTGCTCTCGTCGTTGGTGTCCTGGTACCCCGGAAGTGCTGGGACCTTTCAGCAGTGGCTGACGTGGACCCAGGTAGCTCGGTCAGCTATCTTGATGGCGGTGTTAGTTGTCAGCTGCACTTGGTAGGACCCTGCCAAACCAATTTCTCTTCCTTTGAGGCATTGCTCTGGGCCTTCACTAAGTCTGTCAGAGAAATAGTTGGCAGGATTTGTGACATTTGTAGGGAAACAGGGTTTCCTGTTTGCCCCGCTGCCTTAGCCGCTGCATCAGCACTGCGATTTCCCACAGAGTCTATCCCCATACTGTGTGCAGTGAACTTGCACACAGCAAATGCCGTTGGAAACAAAATAGCATCTAATAAATTCACGATCAATTCAGCATGCATAACAGAAGTACCTGATGATGTTAGGAACCCTCTCTGTTTCCAGAGGGTGCCAAAGTCATGTACAACCCCAAACGCATATCGGCTATCGGTGTACACTGTTAACCTTTGTCCCTTTGCCATGGTACAGGCGTGAGTTAAAGCATATAGTTCAGCTGCTTGTGCCGATAGGTGCCCAGGAAGTTTTCCTGATTCTATCACAGCTTGGTCAGACACGACAGCATAGCCTACCTTGTTCAGGCCTGTTCCAGGATTATTTTGAGCCGACCCATCTACATAATAGATCCAATCACTGTTTTTTCGACTGGCACCTCTTTAAGGTCGGGTCGTGGTTTACAGGCCTCAGCTACTGCAGCCAGACAATCTTGTGGTTCCCTATCCCCTCTGGTGGGAATGAGAGTTGCTGGATTTAAGATCTGATACAACACAGATAGCTGCCAGAAGTGTGTTACTGTAACTCAGAAAGCATGCTGATGAAAGATTTGTACTTTGTTCCAGTAAGACAGAAGACACAGAGTGAGGAACTAGGAGGTGTAAGTCCTGATACTGAACCAGTGGCCGCGAGGCAATAACAGCAGCTGCAGCCACAGCCACAGCCACTGCTCACAGACAAAGAGGAAGTCCTCTGGCTACCGCGTCAAGCCTTGAAGAAAAATAGGCTAATGGGCGTTGTCTTCCCCCGTGCTCCTGTAACAGAACTGATGACATGAAACCATCCTTTTCATCAATTGTCTGTGTAAATACCTTGTTTGGGGCAGGCAGGCCTAGTGTGGGTACAGACATAAGCTCAGTCTTAAGTGTCTCAAAAGCCACTAATCTCTCAGGAGTCCAGGTTAAAACATCAAAAGTTTTCATTCCATGGTCATGTGCTATACCCTGCAGGGGTTGAGCCAATGTAGAATACATCAGTATCCATTGTATACAATATCCAGTCATTCCAAGAAAAGCCATCATTTGTTTTTTATTGCTAGGTTTAGGCATTAAACAGATTGCCTTTATCCTATCATCAGACAATTTCTTACCAGAGTCAGATAAAACAAGGCCCAGAAATATCACTTTTGTCTGAGCAAATTGTAACTTGTTAAGGCTAGCCTTGTGTCCCTCCTTTGCTAGCTTCTGTAGGAGCAGCACGGTGTCCTCTTCGCATGCATTTCGGGTGGCCGCACAAACCAATAAATCAATAAATCATCTACATACTGTTTCAGGGTACTGCCATTTCTGAAAACAAAATTAGCTAAACTATCCCTCAGCGCTGATGCATAAACTGCTAGTAATTCACAGTAACCCTGCGGCATGCGTTTCCATGTATACTGTCGCCCCTTAAAGTTAAATGCAAACCAAAACTGAGAATCCAGATGTAGAGGGATTGAAAAGTACACGTTCGATAAATCTACCACCAAAAAGAATTTTGAATCCTTCGGGACTTCAGATAGAATAGTATATGGATCCGGTACCACTGGTTCACAAAGGTGCACTGCTTCATGAACCTTTTAGATCTTGCACAAATCTCCTGGAGAGGGCCTCCCCCTCCCGACCTGCCTTCCATACAGGAAATATAGGCGTGCGGCATGGTGAGTCAGTGCAAGGGACAATAACTCCTGCTTTCAGCAGGGATTCAAATACAGGCATAATACCATCAATTGCTTCCTGTTTCAGGGGGTATTGGGCCTGACAGGGACGGAAGTCACCCTTTGGAGTGACAACCAATGGCTGTACATTACGAATGAGACCCACATCATATTTATCTTTTGGCCATAAATGGCTAGGCACCGCCCTCAGTCCTACTGAGGTTGCTGACAATTTAAATGCTAGGATGACCGGGGGGTTCTGAGGGTGCAATGAGTGTCCTGACCTTTGTCCAACAAAGGTTAGTTGAAACTGCATACATTTTGCCGCTTTAGAAGGGGAAACGAGCACAACACTTTTCTCAGCTAGAGACACCCAGTCTGTGATCCGATTACAGAACTTAACCCATGGTCCTACATCGCGCCACTCTTTCTCCCTCAGTTTCGCTAGTGACACGAGGGGATCAGTTCACAAAAATCAATGTCCCAGTACATCTTATCTGTTCTTAGCCAGTCTTTCTCTCGCTCCAACCAGGTGTCTTCAAATTCCTCATCTGCCTGCTCAGTAACCCTTACTGTAACATGCAGTTCCTTCTCTGACATATAGCTTATGTCTGGTCCCATCTTTCCTCTAGCCAACATCAACATCCCACATTCCCATTTCTGGTCTATCACATCCCATGAGGCACATATGTCTAAACCAAATGTGTAACAGCCTCATCAGTAAATTTTATGCCATTCAGTACATTTAAATGTAAACTAATAAATTCACAGGGCATTTTGTTGAGTATATAAATGGATATTGTCCTATGTATGTCTGTTTACCATCCCTGACAGTTAAAGGAACCGTGCTTGGTTCACTGGTTTCAACACCCCCAGCAATTATTCTAATAATTTCCCCACTTAATTTTGGTGGTTTCCCCAGCCAATCTTGTGCTTTAATTACTGATAAAGTTGCCCCGGTATCTATGAGGAACTCCACTTTCTCCTCTGAGACCCACACACTCAGGGTTGGTAACTGACTCTGGGAAATAGAAATCATGCCTTGTAGAAAATTGTACGGTTCTAAGTCAATATCAATGCAAATATGTGTAATCTTGCACTCACCCAGATCCATGTTCCATTCTACCTCGTCTGAACGTCAATCTCCACCCCACTCTTCATTTCAGTAAATCGGAAAACTTGGGCCTCCCAGGCGTCTACCCCAGTAATTTCCACGGCCCCTTGGTTCTCCATCTTGGTATAGTTTGGGGGAGTCCCTCACCCAGTGGTCCATCTTTCCACATCTGAAACACGGCCCTTCGTCTTTTCTGTTTCCTCCCCTCGGTGGGCCTCCTGTAGCCCCCCTTCCACAACCCCTTCCTCCCCTGTAGCCTGGGTTGTTTCTCTGTTCCAGGTCCAGGCCATCTGGAACCTAGTTTCTCTTCCGTCTTTCTGCCGGCTTTGTTTCAGCTTAGCCTGATTCATCAGCCTCTCTCCATCTGTGGCGTAGGTCACAGCCGATTGCAGTCTTCCAGTATCGAGGTTGATGCAGTGTTTGTTGACATGTTTCTGGATATTGGGTAGGAATCCTCCTACGAAGCACGTCTTCAGGTGTTGCTCATTGGGAGCGTCCGGTCGCTGCCTGCCCGCATCAGGTGCAGGTTCCTCCTTTCCCGCGTGGTCCTTGAATTCTCTAGTGAGATGGAGAAGGAAATCGCCAACAGACTCACCCTCTTTCTGGTGGCAGCTCTTCACCTTTTCCCAGTCCAGTCTTTTCACAAATCTGGTCCGGAGTCTGTTACAGAGGTCTTCCACCACTGCCCTGTAATCGGAAACTGCAATCCAGTTGTATCGTTTTTCTGCTGACGGCCAGTGTTCTCGGACCTCGGACCATTTCAGCCTCATTTTCCTCATGAGAACACTCCCTATTTCTTTAGTAGTCGGTTTATATTGTTCTAGTAACAATAATACTGATGTGGTGAACTCACCTCCTCCCACCTTTTCTGCATCTGGCAGGCTGTCAGCAACATCTCGGAGGTCTGCCAGTGTCCATTATCTATATACAGTTCTGACTTCACCTGTTTGGGGATGAAGGACTTCCACCATTGACATCTGGGTCGGAGTGGGTGGGCCAGCTGGTGGTGTTTTCAGGACCCGGTGATGGAAGCGTCCTGTTCATCATCTGGTGGGCCTTCCCATTTTCTAGTGGAATGTCCCCCTCTGATTCCTGCAAATCTTCTGGAGAAAGGGTAGTTCTGGAGAGAGAAAACTTGAAACCTGCCAGGGTCTTGGGTTTGTAGTCTGGTTCGGTGTGCTACTGGGCCAGAATCTTCCTCAGGCATAAGGATAGTCAAGTCTGGATACTGGTGGCCACCTCTTCATCCTCTTCTGGCCCCCCGGGCAGCTAGATAGGGAGGTGGATCCTGCTGGTTGAGCAGGGGGGCAGTCACTGCTCCCCGCTCAGGGACCCCTGGTGGGGGCAGTGCAGGTCCCGGTGGAGCGTGTGGGAGTGGTCGATGGCCCGACATGCAGTCAAGGTCTGGATCTATCTTACTAGGGTGAGAAACTAGAGGCAGTTGTTTATAGAATTTAAACTACTCTGTTTCCCATTTCTCAAACTTGCTTCTGCTTTCCATTCAAAAAAAGACTTCCAATCTACCTTACCATATTTCTTTTTGGAGCAACGAGGGAACCCGCTTCGAAACTTTTTAACTTTGTATGTAGTTTTTGAATTTGGTTGAGACTGAGACTACCATGTTCAGGGAATCCATATTCCTGCCACAAAAGTAATTGTCCACAGACACCTTCCCCATGTTTTTCATGCATTATGTTTGCACACCCTCCATAACACTCATGGTTTAAACTCTCTTTACTAGTGCTTTTTCCCATGTATATTATATATCTATATATTTATACCTTATTTATATATTTACTTAGGGCTTCATTTATTTACTTATTTAATATGTTCTGCAGAAATCCTTATCCGTCAATCAGTATGTCCAACATTACTGAGACCGTTCGTGAACCCGTTCAATCCCAGTTCGAACACAAATAGACTCAATCAGCGTGTCCAACATCACCGATAAACCCGTCGTTCCTTTTGTGAGCTATTTATGAAACATTGTGGTCTCACCTTCAGTTCCTTTTTATCCCTTGAGATGCCATACTGAGGAGTCCCTGATGACTCTGTACAGGCAGCCCTTCTTCCACCCCCCAACGGGATGACTTACATACCACCGCGGGAGGGGTTAGTGGCTCCAGGACCCTGTCTCCAGCTGTGCACGGTTTAACCTGTTAGCAGAGAAAACATCAACAGAAAACTGAGGTTAGGGATCCCGGACGAGACCCCAAATTGTTGCGGAAATTCTGAAGTCGAATCTCCTTAATAGTGGTGAGACTAAGTCTTCCAAAGACAGACTATTACAATGTTTTGTCCAGAATGCAGATTTTAATGCCAGCTGACAAGAGTCTCTCCTCCTAGTGAGTGAGAGCCCCGAAGAAGGGTTCTCATTCTTGTTCCCAGGATGTTACTAGTCGTACCAGGCACATCTTTTCTTCTTTGTAACACAAGCACATTCCTAAGTTATCTACAATCTTAACATCGTGACTTCTCCTCTGTTTGACATCCAGCTTGGAGAAACAAGGACATAGGCAAGCTCTTTCTGTCAGTTTCTCTGCCACCTTGAGTGTGCAAGTTAAGGAAGGTCGTGCTGACATCCTTGGGCAGGGACCCGTGGGTCACTTGGACACCAATAGTGACTCAAAAACAAAATCAATCATGGCGGCAAGTGAGGAACATCACAGCAAAAAACTAAAAAGACAATGCAAGTACCGGACAGAGTGGGAAAAAACGTACACATGGATTCGTCAGTCATACATCAGTCACGGTGATGAGTCTGACATGCCAGCTCAAACAACATCGGCAAAACTGCCAAACTCATAAACAGAGTACCCTTGTCTCAAGCTTTTTCAGCAAGCCGAATGAAACGTTTAATAACCAAGTTGTTGCTGCTGAGCTTACCCAAGTGTATCACACTGTAGTGCATCAACAGTCTTATCATTGTTGTGACTGTGAATTGAAGCTTACATTGTATTGTGGCAACCCCGGGGCATCAGGACGAGACTCCTTTTTTCGGACGTCATTCGTCGTTATTTTATGCCCCGATCCAGGAGGAATTTTCTTTGTGCTTTAGCATAACCTTATGCCCCGATCCGGGAGGAATTTCCTTTGTGTTTTTTCCATTGCCTTATACCCCGTACCGGGAAGACTTTGTGTTGCGTTTTCTGGCACAAGTTTGCCGAATAAAAAGCCCCGCGAGCCAAGCGAACCCAAACATTTTTGTGTACATTCCTCTCTCCGGTGCGTGCAGTGCAGCCTGTTCGCCCTGTGGTTCTCACAGTATCCTGATTCAAAAATTGCGAAAAGCATTAGGTAAAGCTGAAGCTCTGATTAAAAGTGTGCTGAATTGACATGACAAGGCTGGTTTCATTTGTGCTTAGTACACCAGTCAGCAATGCTTACACGGTGGTGTGTATTTTCAGTTATGAGGGGTGCATGGACTGACATGAGGTGCGAAACCCTAATTAAAATTAATCTGAAGATGAACTGCAATTACAATTATGTGATTGTCCAAAAGCATGTTATGAAGACTGCAAAGTCATTAAAGAAGTATGAGATTGCTGGCACTGGCACGGCTGAGTTAGAGGGCCAAGGTAAGTGTACATTTATTATTATTATTATTTATATTAACAATTTGAGGGACATATGTATACGTATATTGTTAGTTGGATTTTGATGTCAATGATAATTTGAAATATATTATTTAAGGTAAGGGTCAATATACAAATATATATGCATTTATTAAATTATTGACCCTGCCCTCGGAAGTGGACGATGTCCCAATTCTTTACTGTTGCGATCTGTTCACCCTATGTATGTGTGTAGTGTGTAGGCTGAAGTATATATTGATTAGTACTGTCTACGCAGTTGTTAAAATCCCCAACAAGCATGGCCTTCTACTATGACTGCAAGAAAATAATTATATTTTATTAAATATTAGCAAAATTCTGCATATGAACCAGATGGCCTATAAATATTTACAAGTAGAAGGGACTGTGGTTTGGAAAAAAGCACAAATAATTAACTTCAGCCAATAAACAAACACATTTACTACTTGTTTTTCAAAGGTATAAAACTCATTTGGGTTTAGACTCAAAACCTAGTTCTGAATGTGGTGGTGCCAACGACCTGAACAACCTGATCAGCATGGGTATTGGGTGTTAAACTATGCCTCTTTTGAATCAAAAAAGGCATAGTCTAACATCCAAACGGAAGTTACGTTACAAATGTAAAGCTTATTTTATTTGTGTCTTTCTTAAATCAATAAACAAACAAAAATATAATGCAGCCAAAATCACCCTTGACATGGAAAACCAAGTAAACATCACCTCAGAGGTCATTGCAAGAAACAGACGTGTTTGTTGAGTACCCAAAGGACTGCATAAATTGACTTCGGCATCAATACAATTGTTTTCATTGTGCTTGGAACCAGCAAAACTACAGAAAATTTATTTGGATGTGTAAATCTCGGCAGCTCTGCTTTGGGAGAGCAATGTCAGGACCATTCTATGATTGGGCTCAAACGTTCCTTAACAGGAACGTGGCATAACTAATCGTCCTCTTTTTAATGCATTTCATCAAAATGGTAATCTGAATAGCTCATTTAGTTGAAATTTCTATTAATTTTTCTTCACTCTGGACTTCATGCTTCTCGTTCCAGATACAAAACTGACTAAACATATGTTGTTATTTTTTTATTTTTCTTGTCCCAATAAAATCCATTTACAATAACTGTTTTATTTATTTTTGTTAAATGGCTATTTTTCTACTCTAAACAGTCAGTGGCTTACCCTGATTAATAGATTTAAGCATTGTTCTGCATTTTTTCTAAAGGATGTACTACTGTAACACTCTTGGCATGTCTGCATTATTGGGTGTGTACTTAGTTTGGCAAAGAACAGCATAGTGACTATGCCACTTAAATAGATTTTTTTAAAAACACAACAACCCAACAAACTGTAGGTGCCAGCTGGGGTTGCCCCTCGTTAGCCTCTTTGTGCCCGGCAGAAAGACATGTCACAGGGTTCTTGTACAGATACCAAACATTATAATATTCCTTCTTACTAGACTCACAATCAATCACCCCAATGGCGATTAGGTATCATAAAGATTGTCATAGTTATTAAAGTTACTAAGGGCTGGACCAAATCAAACCCCTATTGCACTTGCAATAATCTTTTATTTCTATCAGTTTAGCCAATACTCCGGAAGCCTAAAACATGAATTAACATTATTAGAACATTATTAGACCATCTGAATCAAATAGTAATATTGAAATGTGTTTACAAATAAAACTATTACTAAATATTTAGCACCTCAGTTGGCAATTCTTGTTTTATAATTCATTCTTCCAAGTATTTTCAGTATTAAATGAGCATACTTTATTCAATTCCAAGTCCCAACAGACAGCAGAAGGTTCCTTTTACTTGACCACAAAGGTGCTTGATGCTAATTGGAATAAATAAATCAGAAATTGACCCCCACCCCGCTAGCAACTGTGAATTGTAAATCTCTGGATTTCCTGCATTTTAGTACTACTACACATACTTCAAACAATCCATAGTTAATATGCTTACACATTATCACATTGAATTGCATGCATTCGAAACACATCAAAGCAGTGAATTACATTTGCATTTCTGTCTATTAAAGGAGATGTGAAACTAAGATGTATGTGGAAAATAAAATTGCACACACAATGTCCACTACAATTATTCACAACACTGACTCAACCCCAGGGAAGTTCTAGTCCGCAGCCAGAGATTGAAGTGCGTCCGCTGCGTGACACTGTGGACTCAGACACCACCGAAACAAAGGGGAGCCACGGGCCTACCCACCATCACCACAGGTCCCCTGTGGCAACAGTCAACTCCCCTGTCTCCACCCATATGTGTGTTTTAAGGGCCAAACAACTTTTTTTTTTTTTTCTGTATTGATTCTTGATGTATCTGGGAGCTCATTGGGTTTAATATGGAATGTAAAAATTAATGCCTCTAAGGCGTCAATTTTCACAGTTTGAGTTTGTCTAATGGAGTCTTCCAAGCTACGTATGCATCAGCTCATCTCTGTTAATATCTTATCTCTGCTTGTCTCTCATCCAGCTTGGGTTTCCCACAGATTACCATGCTTCCCATGTCTTCTACTGTGTGCTCCGCATTATTAAAAAAATTAAAATTGTGTGAATAAAACAAGACCTGTATAAAAAGACCTGATTGCAGAAGTTTATGATTGTCTTTTCTTACTCTGAAATGGATAGACCCCTCGAAAAAATATATAAATTAAAGAAAACAGTGTCAGAATACAGAACTGGGTTTTCTGTGCTTACAACAGAGTAGTTGAAGTGATTTCATACATAATTGCCAATACATTTTTGTGGCAAGCAGCTAGCAGCCTGAGTGTGTTTCCACTAATGATAATTACAATCAGGTGCCAACAATTCCTGGCTCTTTAAACGATCCAGCTATGCTGGCTCAAGGAGGAAGGAACTGGATGTATGGCAAGTGCTGTATGAGGGCTTGTCAACTGGGCTTGTCAACTGGGCTTGTCAACTGGGCTTGTCAACTGGGCTTGTCAACTGGGCTTGTCAACTGGGCTTGTCAACTGGGCGAACCCCTTCCCCAATGCCTCGGTTTTTGGCCGCTCTCGGACTGAGCATGCCCTCTCGTGCTACATACAATCTTCAAAAATATCCGCAGGTATATCAGACTGTGTTTTGTTTATTATCTATGCTCTTCAGTAAAAAAAAGTCGTCTGTCTCGGTTTTGCAGCTAAAATCAATCAAATTTCAAAGATATAAAGGTTTCTTTTTTAGCCTTACGTTCATTCATTTAACACTACCCCAGATGGCTATAACCAATCACTCTGGTTATACAGGTGTTGTTCTCTAACAATAATCCAATCAGTCAATCTTCAGTAATTATCTTCAAAAGCAAGGCCGCCCACATTCGTTTTTGACCACCATGGACCATTTGACAAGCTCATGCTTATTCTCTTATTTTGAATGTGCTGTAAAATCGTAATGACTACGACACGTACGTTTTGTGCATCTAAAATTATTTAGCCGGTATTCGTTCTCTTTTCCACTCCCCCTGCATGTATTTTGAGTCACTGGCTTTGAGTCACCCAGTCAAGATAGAGCGATCAAGGCAGTGGCACACTGATAAAAGGAAATTTGGAAAAGACTGGCAAGACGACTGTTTTTTCAAAGAAATACTTTCGACAGCAGTTTGTCTCAGTTTGGTTGTTTTGAAAGAATATAATATCCGTCTTCGCTACGAAACTAAACATTTCTTCGTTTTTTAAAAGTAAAGCGGTGAGTTCCGAAAGGAGAAGGCAAGTGACCTGCCAGCTAAACTTAACTTTCAGCAAAATGCTTTGTTGCAGTCGTCATCAACACAAGAATATGCAACCTGCGCAAGTTATCAGGTGTCTGTGTTGATTTTGGAGTGAACCAACTATTTTTATGTGGAGACTTTGTGAAAAAGTTTCTGACTATGGCTGCTGAGACTGTGTGCTAATCAGGCTTTCTCCCAAATTAGCTTTTCCTGGAACACTGATACCAGCCGCATCGAGGACATGGCTCAAGACATCTGTGAGCAAATGATGGATAAAGCAAGTGGATTTTCTGCCTTTTCCATCGCTTACGACGAGAGCACTGATTTCTGCCCGCTTTTTGGTGTTTTGTGTGGACTGGGCGAATATTTGGAAGTCTCGCAGGAGCTGGTTGGCCTTCAGACACTTTCAGGTACAACAAAAGGAGCAGATTTGGTTTTGGCAGTGGAGAGTTCTGGGAAAGAACAATTTGAAGTGGGAGAATCTGGCTGGCATTAAAACTGATGGAGCCCCGGCAATGGTAGGGAAGAAATCTGGTATTGGAGAAAGTCTGCGAGTGTGGGGGGAAAGTTTTAAAACCCCATTGTATTTCATACCAAGAACAGCTGTGTACCAAATCGATTGGGCTTAAGAATTTGATGCGCGATGTTGTCTCTATTGGCAACAATATACGCTCCAAGGCACTGTCTCATTGTCATTTCAAGGCTCTGCTGCCTGATATGGATGCGCAGGATGATGTGCTTACCAGGAGGTGAGATGGTTGAGCCGAGGGAAAGTTCTCCGCCGTTTTTTTGAGCTGCATGACGAGATCAAGATGTTTCAAGCAAGAAAGGAAGGTAAGAACCTTCAAGCAAAAACTACTTCTGCTCAGCATACATTTCTCAGCAGGTGACATGCCTACTTAAAACATTCAATTGATAACAAAAAATTATAATGTGAAGTAATTGTTAAGCATAATTGTGCCAGTCGTCCGTCTCAAGAACACGTGCAGGAGACGCCCACCAGCTGAGGATTGCGGTAATTCTAAACATAATTTAACAGCCTGTGATCCAGGTGCTGGAAGTCGGGAGAGGAGCCGGGCGAGAAAACAACATCACAACCAGCAGAGGCTAAAAGACGGGTGAACGGAGGCGGAAGAGGGAGAAGAAGCGAGTTGGCGCCGGGAAAGGGGAATGCTGACAGTGCGTTCATAACTTCTATTTTTCTGCTGGTTTTTGTTTTGTTATTTTAATTTGTTTTGTTTGGGGTGAACCCATGAGGGGGATCCCTGAAGAGCGTTTTTTTGTTTATTTTCAAGTGACGGAATAAAGGACCAGTAAGAAAGCCGGAGAACCTGGAAGGGTTGTTTTCCAATTATTTCCGAGCCAAGCACGTCGGCGTTATACAATAATATTGTTTAGTATGCATCCAGTCGTGAGGCCTTTTTTTATTTTCATTATTCAAGCTATTCATTATTTTATTATTCATATTAAATAACCATAGTTTCATTTACTCCTGCCCAGTCATTTGGCCC
Source organism: Hiodon alosoides (assembly GCA_025775065.1). Lineage (NCBI taxonomy): Eukaryota > Metazoa > Chordata > Actinopteri > Hiodontiformes > Hiodontidae > Hiodon > Hiodon alosoides. Next base: position 2,092,786 of record JAOYSI010000023.1, on the reverse strand, counting down.
ATTTCCCCAGTCTTAGAGAGGTAGGCTTGATGGAAGAGAATCTACCCAAGTACATGGACATTCTCAACAATCTTGTGCTGGAGTCTGACAGGTGCTTAGAAGATTTCAGAGACAATACAACAGTCTTTGAGCTATTTGCTCAGCCCTTTTCTGTTCATGTGGACACAGTCAGTGAGGAGCTTCAAATGGAACTAATTGAACTCCAGTCTGATTCACAACTCCAAAACAAGTTCAGAGCTCTTCCCTTACTGGCCTTCTACAGCTGTTTTCCAGCAGACAGGTATGCAAAGATCTGCAAACATAGATAATATTATTATCACAGATAATAATGTCCCTCTTTGGAAGTAGCTGCCTTTTTCTGATGTTTAAGCTGAAAAACTCACTGTCTGACTCTCACCTCCATGACATCCTTACTCTGTCAGTATGTCAGCTGGAGCCTAATGTTGAAAGACTTTTGAAAAACAAAGACAGGCTTCATGTCTCCCACTGATATTGCAAGAAATAAATGACTGTACAAGGCATCAAATAATGTAATAGAATGTCTGTAATATGGGGGCATTTTGTGATAATGTGTAACTTCAATGTTTAATATTTAATATGAATATGCAAATACTGTCGACAACTTTCTCAGGAGCTTGAAAGCACATTCTTTTAGCTTTTCCCTTTTTAGTAACATAGATTACTTAGTAAACTGTAAGGCATGTGAACTTTGATCTGCTCATGGTGATGGTTCAGAATGTATTAATACCAGAATGTATTAACTGATAATTACTTAAGTTGAAAGCTTGGAAAGCCATCTGCTTTGTGTTTCATTTAACTTTATTTATGACATCATGGTAAGAGTATTCCAGTGTTCTTCTAACTAAAGTGTTTTATGTTAACCTGTTAACAAAACTATGAACTTCTTAACTCCGCCCAGTGCTCTTTTAACTCTTTTAATTAACAGATACAAACTGATCTTACCGTAACCGTTTCACCGTTACCTTTTTTCGGACTAACAGCCTACACCATGTTACAAGTGAAAAACACTGAGGTTCCAGGAGGGGAAATTAACCACTAAGTAATGCTGATATCAATAACGAGTGAAATTTGAATTGCTTCAGTAAATATCCAGCTGTAAGATCCTCATTTGCTCCTGTCAGGATATGGCACGGGTCCATAAATATGGCACGGGTCTGCTTGTGGTGTCCAGATGAAAATTGGTCCTTCATATTGCCATCAGTGCCCTTAGAGCCCTTTACACTAAGATTGAAACGTGAATATTCTCTACTCATTCATTTTAGCACAGTGACCTCAGTTATGCATTGTCAGTCCAACCAAATACCAAGTTGTAGTCAACCTGAGTTCAGTAGAAAATATGTATTTTTTATCTTCTCTTTTATAATACTGTTATGAGTAGTATAGTAAGATGCATTAATACACTGAGGTAGGAACTTCTGTGACCCTACTTGATTCCCATCCTTGAACTGAAATATATTGCAGAATAATATGGCCATCTGGGAGGGAATTAAGCAAATTTTTATCTGAGCAATACACATGTTCTACTAGTTCTGCTTTCCACATGCTGATCTACTAGGCCAGTGATTCCCAAACCAGCAGAGACACTCTATGCCAGTCAGCCAATTCAGTGTAGTTGAATTGGTGGGGGGACATACAAATTCCTAATTTAACAGAACTACATATGAATTTACAGATCTGGAGAGCTTTTAGAGAAAAAACATTGTCTGATTCTGCACAGTAAAAAAATTGGGTGTTAATACAGAGTTGACTGATTTAAACCCACAGTGAGTATTTTCAACATTGTGGAGAGTGAAAGTGTAAAAAGAGAGAAAGAGAGAGAAATTGTAAAATTCTGCAGACATGCACTGAAAATTATACTCTACAGCATGATAAATATGCGCCACTCTGTGATCATACATGCTGTGCTGTGATCATGTATGATGGCTGATGGATCATATTGTAAAACTGCTCTGGAATGCTGATATTGTATGGTAAGTAACGTTACTGTGTTAACAAATAGCTAATTTTTTTTTTTTACTTGACATAATTTTAGAGTTGTATTGATGTTAATTGAAATCATATTTGTTAAGTTTAAAATTTTACAAGAGTACTGTAAATCATTAACTACAATTGTACTGTAAAAACACAGCACACTGCTTTATATATACACTATAAAATTATCTGTTTTTTACAGCTGTGACTGTAAAATTACAGTAGAAATAATGTTTATGAATGTGAGTGAAATTACAAGAGCAACTGTGAACTTACATGTACTGCTATACATACATTTTTCAGTACTTTTTTTTTTTTCTTAAGATCTTGAAGAGAATGGTGTTGTGAATGATGGCAAAACTTTGAAAGCTTCTTTGTGTTCCATTGTAGGTGACAACCTGGGATCCCACACCATTGGTGGTTTTGTCGAGAACTTGAGCCGAAGCCTGCATTTCTGCAGGTATTGCACCATTGACAGAGACACATTTCATGCCACATGTTGGAAAAAATAATAGTTAAACCTAATGTATGTTGCTAAGTGTTACAAAAATATGATTATGCTTATGCTATATGATTATGCTTAAATACTATTAAACAATTGCAAAT
>JAOYSI010000023.1:2063479-2077786 GCA_025775065.1 Hiodon alosoides | reverse complement strand
TCTCTATGTAGCGTCTCTCCGTCTTTCACTTTACATTGAGCGACTGAGGTGAGCGACTGAGGTGATGACTGCAGATGGCCTAAAAGTTCCGGAACCTTCCCTGGTGCTTGCAGCTTCTTCCGGGCCTGCGCATGTACTGTGCAGACAAAGCGTTCCTCTGTAATAAAAATGTAAAAACATTTACGCCCAATATTTGTTTAAGCTCTAAAACAGTAGAGTCCGTGACAATCATTTTTTTACAATAAAAAGGCCCATATTGCTAACAGACGCTTTGCTCTGGAAACTTGTGTTATGGTTCAGTAACTGTGTGCTGAAAGGGATTAGAATCGCAGTACAGTGAAACATAAGCAGTCGGGTCCCTTATTTAAGTTTCCTGATTGTTTAGCATTTGGCCTGAGGGCCAAAGCTGTTATAACACTGGGGATCGACGCTGTTATAATACTGGGGATCGACGCTGTTATAATACTGGGGATCGACGCTGTTATAATACTGGGAATCGACGCTGTTATAATACTGGGGATCGACGCTGTTATAATACTGGGGATCGACGCTGTTATAATACTGGGAATCGACACTGTTATAGTACTGGGGATCGACGCTGTTATAACACTGGGGGTCGACGCTGTTATAACACTGGGGATCGACGCTGTTATAACACTGGGGATCGACGCTGTTATAACACTGGGGATCGACGCTGTTATAATACTGGGGATCGACACTGTTATAATACTGGGAATCGACACTGTTATAATACTGGGGATCGACGTTGTTATAATACTGGGGATCGACGCTGTTATAATACTGGGAATCGACACTGTTATAATACTGGGGAAGCTTGGAACCCAGTTGAGTGTTTCAGCAGTATGTTTGGAGTTGTCCGTCACACTGAAGAGCTTTCGATGGGAGTGAGTGAGCGAGGGAAAAAAAAAAGAGATTTTAAAAATAGCTTTTATTTGCAGCTCAACCCCAGCCGCTGCACGGGCTGAGTGCGGCAGCCCTGGAGCCCAGTGAGGAAGTGGATGGCATTCTCCAGGGCAGGCTGAGTAATGGGAATGGAATGCCCCCGGCCCCCGTCTCCCACAAGGTGCAACACAAGCTGCGATCCAGCCTGTCCGTGCACAGCCAGAGCAGCTCCTCAGGGTCACACAAACCCGGAACCTCACCCGAAGGTAGGAGGAGGGGTGTGTGTGTGTGTGTGTCAGTGTGTGTGTGTCAGTGTGTGTGTGTGTGTGTCAGTGTGTGTGTGTGTGTGTCAGTGTGTGTGTGTGTGAGAGTGTGTGTGTGTGTGTGTGTGTGTGAGAGTGTGTGTGTGTGTGTGTTTGTGTGTGTCTGTAACGATGCCCTCGAGCCCTTACTTAGGCCTGCCGCAGCGTCCCATTACATCAGTGGGCCGTTACATTTATGGGCCGTTACATTAGTGGGCCGTTACATCAGTGGGCCGTTACATCAGTGGGCCGTTACATTAGTGGGCCGTTACATCAGTGGGCCGTTACATCAGTGGGCCGTTACATTAATGGGCAGCTTGTGGTGTAAATTACTGTAACACAACAGCTGAGTGGCTCACAGAACAGCTTGCAAACAAAAGCGCAGGATTAACTCTGAATTGTATCAGCCCCTTCCGGTGGGGCAGGGAACGCTTTAGAGAGGAAATCCTCGCCTCTGATTGGCATCACCTGGACCCTCCCATCGCCCCACAAGCGTTTTGGGGTGGCTCCGCTCCTGCCAGTCTGTGTACTGCATGCCCTCCAGGAGACCCCCCCCCCGCTGCCACTGACCCCCCCTTTGACCCTGGCTGTGAGCTGGCTGGGTGTCTGGGGTTCTGTCTCCGCTGCTCAGAGCCCTGCCAGAGTCCCTCCCCTCGCAGTGTCTCCAGGGTCAACGCCCCGTGAGTGAACACCGTAACAATGACAAACATTCCCATACCCCTCTGGCGTGTGTGCGACCCTGAGGGCAGCATGAGCGCTTGGCTCGTTCGTTCTGATATGAGGAGCGAGTTGTTGTAAAGCCACAGAGGCGCCTGGGTTCATTTTAATGCCTGTCTCTGGACTGGAAGCAGTCCAAGACGCTGGATAAGAAACTCCGTGATAAGACAGCCGCGTGTTAGCGGCGTAACAACGCTGCTTTGTGATCTGAATTAATGCGGACGGCTTGAAGCTATGACCAGCTTAAACTTCACTTAAACGGTGAACTGTAACTGTTGACATGTTGAACCGCTTGTTTTGGCCCTAGCTGTGGATACTAATTTAGCCATTTTGACGGCAACTTGTCTTTCCTTCTAGCATGTTCCACACTGAAGCTTCCCGGCTGGGGAACCTCTCGTCTCCTCGGGGAAGAGGAAGTAGCCAGAAATCCAGGCTTTTAAGTCTTAGTTAAGGATTGTAATGTTGGATTAACAATAAGGTTTAACAATTCTCCCCGTGAGCAACAGTATACACTCACACACAGGGAGGAGCGCCCCCTCTGGCGTTCTAAATGTTTCTCCGGAATTTGCCTGTCCAATCCAATGCTTCCGTGTGAGAAGCTATTTCGCAGCAGCAGATGTGGAGTCCCGCCGGTGTGAGACTGTGAGGCCCCCAGAGGGCGTGACAGCCCTGCCCCCTGAGAGCATCACGGCCCCGCCCCCCCGAGAGCGTGATGGCCCCGCCCCCCTCCATCCCCGTTGGAGGCTTTTCGGGCTTCCCAGGGCCGCACATTTATTTTGGTTCCTCTCATCTGGTCCCAATCCCCTAATGACTTCTGGCTTTGTGGTTTCCCGCCCGCCGTCTTGTGCAGTTTCCCCCAATGTTGTTTTTTTTTAGTTTGGACATCGTAGTCTTGTCTGACTGAGAACATTACTGTTGTGTGTAAGTTATTCTCCCTGACAGAATGTCAGATTTCCTAGCTATGTGACTGATCTTTTTATTGATCAGTCAACATGCTGTCCATTCCTCAATCATGATGGAAAATTAAGTATAAATATGTATAATTCACACAATGATTGTCTGCACTTTACATTTTAAAATCTGTAGATGTATTTGCTGTAATGCAGTTTAAAACTGTTGCAAATGGTTAGCTTTACTGTACTCTAAACCATAAAGGTAGCTCTTTAGTTGCTTATTAATCAGTATTAGTCATTAATTTTCGTTATAACTATATAACTAACTACCAGGTCAGTGAATGAGATTGCCACCCTGTGCCAGCTATGAACTGGGTATGGTGAACTTGTTTGCCACCCTGTGCCAGCTATGAACTGGGTTTGGTGAACTTGTTTGCCACCCTGTGCCAGCTGTGAACTGGGTAAGTAAAGGACTTCTTGGGCCCATTCCTATTGAGAGATTTATCAAGGGCTGCTGTAAATATAAAATATATAATATAATATAAAATATATCTATATATTTTTCTAATGCGTCGATAATTTGAGTAATTGGGGGGTAATTATAGTTCAAAATCTGTCTCTGAATGGGAAGAAATATAAAATACATATTTGAGAGGAAGAATAAACTGGCCAGGGAGATAATGAAGAATGAGGGGACAGGATTTATTTGACAAGGGAAATGACTGTGATTTGTAGCCTCACTGCTGAGCAACTTGCCAACACCTGAAGCGAGATGTAACGCTAACAGGAAAGAAGGGGAAAAACTACGCCGTCCAAGAGGCAATTCTCTGGTGAAATGTGGAACATTGGCCAATCAGCTGTCCCCAATCGGCTGAGGATACTCCTGTGACTGGAGAATGGGCCTGATCAGAGCCAACCTCCGGTGAAGTTCAACCCGTTCAGTCCGTCTGGGCCAGCCGTCCCGCTTTAACTACCCAGGCACCCAGGACTGCGTACTGCTGACTCCTTGTCCCAATCACACCTCTCCCTGCGGCCACCATCCACCGCCCAGGGTTTATTAGTGTAGATAACCACGGTAAATTGTGTTAAATAACTACGGCAAAGTCGGTGGTGGGCGGTAACTAAGCTGAAGGGAAACAAATCGCCCTGGGGAGATTTTCCATTCGCTTTTACAGTCAGGCAAAGTAGTCCATGTTTCTCAGAATATATTTATAGTTGTGTTGGCTGAACTTTAGCTTTGATTGACCCGAATTAGCCCGATATTATTTTATCGCTAAGCAACTTGGTGATGTTTTCAAGCACAAACAAGACAGGAGTCATGATTAGTGAAAACACCTGGTGTCCTGGTATTTTTTTCCCCCCCGAGCAGCTTGTTTTCATTTGCAACTAAATTCCCCTTTCCATCTTCGTGCTTTTCTGCGCCAAGTGGTTATCCAGAAAAGGATGTTTAGATGAGTTCTGAGCCACACAGGTGAGAGTCTGAGACGTGTCAAATGACACCCGAAATCACCGGGGCGTTGGGAAAGGAGCTAGGCTGAGCTGTGCGCTGGCTATTTAAGCGCTTCAGTTCGGTGAAGACACACACTCTCTCACTGTTCCGACTGGGCTTGGTTTGACTAACAACTAATCCCAGTTCCCAAAAGGTAGGCTGGAACAAATCAGCTAAGACCTGTCACGGGGTTTATTTCTTTATAGTTTTGACCTGCTTGCAACAGGGCAGTCTGTTTGGATATCTTAATTATGGCCCCCTAGATAAAGATTATAAGGATCAGATCGGTGGTTTCCTTGGTTGCAGTCTGGCTGTCTCGACACAACGCGACTTTGGTTTGAATGTGGCGCAGAACCCAGACCCGTGCTTCCTCAGCGTTGGGTTTTGTTTGACCTTTTTGCGTGTTTTGTTTCCTTTTTGGCGGACACAGACTGCTGCGTCCACTGCATCCTGGCCTGCCTGTTCTGCCAGTTCCTCAGCCTTTGCGACATGGTGGTGGCCCAGACGTCCTGCGGCGCCTGCTCCTCCGAGGCCTGCTGCTGCTGCTGCTGCGCGGACGACCTGGGCGACGACTGCGGCTGCCCCTGCGACGCCGACTGCGGCATCATGGACGCCTGCTGCGAATCCTCCGACTGCCTGGAGATCTGCATGGAGTGCTGTGGGATCTGCTTCCCCACGTAGAGCGCAGGTTCTCCACCCGGCACGCACAACCTCAACCGCCCCTATACACACACACAACCCCAACCGCCCCTATACACACACACAACCCCAACCGCCCCTATACACACACACACACACACAGGCTACAAACACACACGTTCCCCACGTAGAGCGCAGGTTCTCCACCCGGCACGCACAACCCCAACCGCCCCTTCTTCACAATCAGTTTTTTGGTAAACCCCAGTCTTTCACAGTTACACAAACAATGTGGCAGAGAACTCTCTAGAGTTGTCCTGTATTTGTAGTGCTGTAACATGTACTACACAATGCCTCAGAAACACGACAGACAAGCATATAAGATACTTTTAATTTATTACAAATGCTATCATTTTGTTATCAGATATAGTCACTGACTGCTTCCCCAGCACCTCCTCTTTATACCCAGCACCTCCTCTTTATCACTCCACCACACGCTTGAGTAGTTTTGGATCCTCCAACCTAATCATGGACCACAGAACATTTATCCTATTGGACCTTTTGAACTGGTTTTTCTCCACCACACGCTTGAGTAGTTTTGGATCCTCCAACCTAATCATGGACCACAGAACATTTATCCTATTGGACCTTTTGAACTGGTTTTTCTCCACCACACGCTTGAGTAGTTTTCCTCCAACCTAATCATGGACCACAGAACATTTATCCTATTGGACCTTTTGAACTGGTTTTTCGTACCAAAGAGTTACTTAGATATTGTTATTCAACCACCCCAGGGATATTTAGCGTTTTAACTGCGTGACACTAAGTCTAGTTGTAACATTGGTGACATTGCCACTGTTTTAGCTAGAGGCCCGGGTTCGAGTTCGGGCCCAAGTCTCAGTTTTATCTTTGGCACTTCAGTAAGATTATGTTTTACCGACAGGGTGTAAGTAGTATAATTTCTTACTTTTAAACTGTGTGTACTAAAAGGAACAGGAAAGGAATAGTGTTGATTTGTTAAATAGATAATGAGTCGTTTTAGCACCGTCTACTGTAGCTTGCTTAATCTTAAACCATTATGACAGCAAATTCGATTTTCCTTTTTCAAAATATTTTCTGGCTACCTGCCTTCCTGACGTATATATTTTAACTACAGAATCAGAACAATCACAATGTCCCTTTTCTGTTTAATTTTGGTTGTACCAAAACTTTATCGTATCAAATCTCATATTTAACTGAAATTATGAAAAACTAGTTTAGTTACTGCGTTACACCATGTTTAAACTAGACTGTTTAAAGAAATGTGTTTGTTGAACCAAAGCCTGTGCTCATCTCAAAATGTTTACTGGAATTTTTCACCGGCCTTTTTATGGATGAACTGGATGTGTTACAGGGATACTGGCATCCTGGAACAGACAGTGAAATCGATGTTGTTTACACTGTTATTGACTTCCTTTGGAAATGCTCATTAGTGAAAATTTGCCTTGTTTTTAATTTAATAGAATTTTTCCGGTGACATTACTCACGGTACGCATTCAAAGCCCGGTTGAAACAACGTTCTGATCTCTCCGCTTCCCAGAATGTTGAGCCATTTGTGTAAAACCGCTCAATCGGTGCTGATTAGGGTGCCCTCTCCAGAGCTAAAATGATGTCCTGTTACCCGTTTGTTCCAGGCACCGCTGCTCTGGCCAGAATAAGTAGCTTTAGGGCGACAAGTGGGCGATTTAGGACATCACAAGAGCACGGAGTCGAAAAGGTACCCGGTCTTTCAGGCACGCCAAGACCAATCGATTCTTTCTGAGAGGTGTGTTTGTTTCTTTATCTGGACCGTTCCCTTAAGCTGGACCTCTTTAGCAGTGCTTTAGATTTTGAAATGGACTTTATTCAAAGCCGTCTTTTCTTACCTTCTTTGTTTTGGTCAAACTGTTGAACCTGCACTTTTAAACGGTGGTCTCTTGGTCACGGACATGTGTGAGCGTTTTGTACTCAATGTATACAATGTGAAGGGCCATTTTCCTGACATAGTGTATGGTTTGTATTCTCCTAACCAATATTTTGTTTTATAAAGCATCTGTTCAGCCAGCTCTCTTCGGTTGCATAGAGCAAACTTTACTTCCGTCTCTGCTTTTAGGTCTGAACTGTAAAGCGCGGCTCTCTTTTGAAAATAAAATCATTTTGAAATGACTAGCTTGAGTTTGGCCTCTCACACCTGTTCTGTCCAGTGCTCTCAGACACTCCGTTCTGTGTCTGGGCGACTCTCTGGAACCTGACATGCTGTCCGAGCCCGCTCCTGGAAGCTGCTCTCCGTCCAGAAGAGTGTCCCATTCGATGGGGGCGAAGCGTTTGATAGCGTGTCGGGCTGGTATTGGGATCAAAATATTACACCAAGAAAACCTTTTTGTATATTTTTCTTTGTTTAAATTTGGAGTCAATGCTAATGCTAGGCTGTGGTTTAGACAAATTGGGAAGGGCGTTTGGGACAACATTGCCTGCTTACTTGCTTCGCTACGATCTTTGTGTTATGATTTGGAAGTCACAATCATTGTTTCTCATTTGCCAGTACAATCCTTTGTGGTTAACTCTAGGATTTGATTTGTCGTCTGTCGAGTGACAGGCAGACAGTTCTGTTGTTTCCTACACCTGAGCGTTGTAATATTTCTATAAACACGGTAAGAGTTTTTATTTTTTGTTCTATAAAGTCAGTATTCTTTATCTTAAAAATACATTTTAAGACAGTTGTTTAAATAATTTGCCAATTAGTGGTAAAATTACTTCTCATAATGCTTTGATTGCGACTGGTCTGTACATTTTAGCATGTACCTGTAAGCAGGTAAGTACTCCATGCGAAATCCAGACCGCCATAGCTGGTAATGTAATTAGCCCGTGAATATTAGCGTGAATGTCATATGGGTCGAATTTCCTCGTAGTCGCGATGATGTCCTCAAATGTCTCTAATTTGTTTGTTTCTACTGTCAAAGCAATTAGATAAGCGACTCCTAAAATCAATGGATTGATTGTAGAATAACATCTATAGTGAACGACACTGATAAATGTATCTTCTGCCTGTGACAATGTAACACTCTCAAAAAAGGTGAGAAAACCCGCTAGGACCGGAGACAACCGTACACGGTTCTCACGCTGGCCATTGGTCATGAAGCACATTTGAATTTGAATCTCCTCTATTCTTGCCAATTTGAAAGTGACCAATTACCTCAGGAGTTGAAACCTGACAGGTTGGAGACAAAATGAACAACCTGTGAAACCTTGCAGTAGGGTTATTAACAAGGCCCGTTAACCCGGTCATGGCGTTTTCCCTTAAAAAACGTTAAAAAGCTACTGCTCCTGTCCTAGACAGCGCAACGTCACATTTATAACACAGTGCTTTGAAAATGTTGTGCATCTTTTATTCAAAGTTTTGTTCAACAACAAATAAGGTTAGAGTTAAAATCCAAAAGCTTTTATAAAGCGCCGGCTTTTAATGTAATCTTCACTGAAGAAGCAGCGTGTTTACAGGTCCTTCTTCACAATATGAAATAGTTAAAATATTCACAGTGCTCGTGCTGACATGTGTATGAATGCAAACCTGTCTCCTATACCTTACTTAGCATGGAAAGATATGTTAAACAGCACAAAAACAGCCGCCTCAGGGGAGCTATATATTTGGAATTGTCTATTACGCACAAATGATTTTCAAAGACGCTGGCATTTTAAGCATCTCATGTTGGCTGAAGTTGCTTTGTTGTGAAATCCTTAAAGAAAGCTGTCTGCCTGTCCGAAGCTAGTGCTAAAGAAGCCGATTTCTCCCAACATGTTTAATAAGGTGACAAAAGAAAAAGGTTTTCATTGTCCCCGGTGGGTCTTCCTTAAATCAAGTCTTACATTGAGACCTGCACGAGTTCCCCTAAAAATGACCCTGTGGTGGCTGACAGGAATGTATATTTTTCACTTGTTTTCCACACTAAAAGTTGAATACAGTGCTAAAGCCAGCTGAATGAAGTATTCCTTTAAGATTTCAGAGTTGTTTTGGTCAGAGTGAGCGACTGGGATGAGTATGGTTAGAGATTGCATTTTTACACCTTGACAAGACAGACGTTGTGAAACTCCAGAAGATATCCTAAGAAGAATCCAGGGAAATGCAGCATTCTAGAAACTGTTGGTGTAATTGCTGGCTCAGAGAGGTTAGATGTCAAGAGAGCGGGTCTGAGTTTTAATAAGGACCAATTGTTCTGCATCCCCTTGTTTAAACACTCCGCCTCAGCAATCCTTAAAGACTGTGCCCTATCTTTTAATTAACTACCAAACTAATGTGGCGCTTAATTGTCTAATCAGGGGATTTTTGTTTCCTCTAATTCATTTTGAAAGAAGGAAAAAAAAACTCCAGGCTTTGAAATGTAACAGTGATGAGAAGGGATACCCACTCGCCTGTCTTACGGGGAAGTCGCTGCCAATTTCAACTTCCGCAGATCACCGATACTCACGATATAAACACGCTTACAACCGAATGTGTCCTGAGAGCTAACGATCAGCTTTCTTTCGCTCTCATCCAAGACGCGCCCGGGGATTCGTACAGTCGCAGTGAGTCCAACCCAACGGACCACCCACTTACGGAAAACATTTTTGTACACAGCTTCCGAACTGTTATAAAATTTGTGAGACGAGGAAAACTTCCCTAGATTAAGTAGTAAGGGTTTTCCCTGATATTGTTAGAGCTTTCCCGTTGTTACTGTGATGGATCAGAGCAAACTCGTTTGGGTGCTTTCTAAGTAGGCTATCTGTAACCTGAGGTCGCAGCAAGTGATTCTCAGCTGCTGATCGACTGCTGATCGACTGCTGATCAACTGCTGATCCTTGTTAGAAACTAGCTATGATTCCGAATACCCTGGGAAATACTGGCCTTTTCACTCGATTTAGCCTTCTGGTAAGGCGTGACCTTATATTCAAATAATGCATGTAAAAATTGATATTATAGCCGTCCGTAATCTTTTAATAGTCTGTTCAACAAGCCACCCTGTGTTCGCCCTACTAGCCTCAGTGTTATTCAGTGCATGCGTTTTGTGTAAATGACGCCTTTACCAACTGGACGCATTTAACTTTGCTCGGAACAGCTTTTTCCTGAAGTCTCTCGCTTCCACTTGATATGAATATGAACGTACGTCGAGCTGGCGTCCACAGCGGCGATGATGTCATGGAATACTGCTGTTACTATAGGTCTTTGAACTAAGGCCAGTTCAGACTGGGAAAGTTCTGCTCTCCCGGGCCGAAACCTAGGGTGCTGAAACCACTGAAGAATCCTACAGATAATGAGCTCTCCGGCGACCGGGTTTGGGATTACTCTGATACATTAATTGGGCAAAATTAGCATGAATTAAGGCAAATAAGTACAGCATGTAATTTATTTCTTACCGAGCAACGCTTAGCCAACGAATTTCAGCATTGGCCCTTCTTTTTCCCCCTCGAGATTACCCTCAACTGCTATGATGCACATCTCAACGCACTGTGGGGATAATCAATTGTTTCCGACTTCATTAAACACCAGTATGTTTAGACGGGGCTTCCCTGACAGGTACAAAACAGAGATGCAAATGTGTGCCTATTGTACGTAAATAGCGCTATTGTTGAAATGTTAGTTGTATTCTATGGTTTTGATTAATATGATTTTTTACGTTACCCATATTAGACTTTCCTCCATTGGCTGAATTTCGAGTACATATAGTGTGTAAAATGGCAACAGCTACGCTTCTCCATGGTCAAAAGTAATAGTGTTTCAGTCTGTTTTGGGAAGCATTGTTTCTGGCCTTGATTTGGTTGTGTGCACAAAAGCTGTTTTTTGTAAGACTTTCCTAGAAAAGAAAGGGTTCCCTGCTTGTTTTTTTTTTGCTTTGGTCGTTCGTGGTGTAATTCTGTAGTTTTCCAGTTCACATGGCCGTCAGTCTAATTAAAGCCTATTAAACAGGGCGAGTGGAGTTTCAGTGGTAGCTGAGATGGAGTGCGTAACCGTTCTGCAGAGGACAGCGTTCGCAGCCAAACCTGAACAGAAAAAAAAGGGAGGTCAAGTCTCACAAAGCGGTATTAATGAAACCCCTCTAAATGAGCCTGAGACGGATGGGATTGATGGATCAAACACGGCTTCCTCTCAAACATGAAGCTTTCCACTATTAAACCCTAACATCTTTCCATGAACACGCTGAAGTTTTCCCTGTTGTTTATATTGAATCCAAAACATTGTTAGGTGATAATTGAACCCAGACGAGTCAATGTGAAATAGTTTTCTATCCCTGTGTATGAGAACATTCTACAGTTTGTCGTTTGTTTAAAAAATGTTGGATACACCAGTGGCTTTAGCTGAAATAAACCCAGGCAAGCAGAGTCTCTCTTAATAGGCCTCTATATGTCATTGTCTGAACACTACACACGTTGTTCATTATTCTTAGGTGGTTTAATCCTAAAACATATTGTTCTCCTGTCTTTATTTGGAGGTGCTCTGCAGCGCTCACAGAGGAGATGAACGTCACCGTTACCGTGGTTAAAGCTGGTACAGCGAGATGTCTTCCTGCTCTCTGGCATCTCCCTACCTTTCCACACATAGCGACACCCTCTGGTACAAAACCATGCGCCTGGCCACTCTGGTTCAACAGTGGGGTGTTGGCATTACCTTCTGTCGCACAGCAGAACCACCTCCGACACGCTCCTCGACACACTATGTCAGTTACCCTCTGTCGCACAGCAGAACCACCTCCGACACGCTCCTCGACACACTATGTCAGTTACCCTCTGTCGCACAGCAGAACCACCTCCGACACGCTCCTCGACCCATTATGTCAGTTACTCTCTGTCGCACAGCAGAACCACATCCGACACGCTCCTCGACACATTATGTCAGTTACCCGTGGCCCATGCACTGTCGGTTACCCTCTGTCGCACAGCAGAACCACCTCAGACGCGCTCCTCTTAACAGAACCCCCTGAAAACGCCTTTGTTTCACGTCTCAGTGGGTGGCCACGGGAAGGCAGATGAGAGAGAATGCGGACATTTTTCTGCTCGTCTTCACTTCAGCTCAGCTCAAAAGCAGTTGTTTTACTGGCAATTTTGATAACGCTTTAATGAGGCTTAATTGCTGACAGTTAAAGAATTGGTGGAGTGAAGTGCACAGCCCTCCCTACACCAGGTGTGAGAACCACGATGTTTAATTGTGTGGCGGGTCGAGCCATATGAGCTGGCTCCTCTTGCTTCCTGTGCCCTAGTGTGCCCGGTATGATGCCCCCTTCACTACAGCACAACGCACCGTCTTTCCCTTTCTTTAAACAAAGGCGAGACGTGAGAGGTGTTCCGCGGCACGCCTTTAGAGTGCCGTTATTAAGTAATTATGGAGCCAACCAAGGGCTACGTCTGTCTAGACTTCTCCAGCAAGACAAATAGGGACTCATTCATCGAAATGTCCAGAAATACCAAGGGGGTTAAGGTTTGCGGCAACAGGACGGGCCCGTGAGTGAATCCCGGGTCCAACACGTTGGTAAGTCTCTAAGCGACTAGGTCTGATGAGTTTTTATTTTATTTTATTTTTTTACCTTATTTGGATCTAGAGGCTTCTGGGTTTAACCCCGTTTCAGAACTACCGTAGAATTCTCCAAGCTCTTCGACGGTTTATAATCAGCGCTGGTAAAAGGTAATGTCGACTTTGAAAGAGTGTTTCCACACTCATGTGGACTGTGTGTGTCCTGTATTTGAACCTGTTCATTAAGCGCCTTTCAGCCTACATCCCCTTTCTCACTTGCTCTGTCGGATCTAGTGGATCTAGTGGGTCTAGTGGATCCGATCCGGGCTGGGGGAAGGTCACAGGGATATAAAAATGTCACACGTTTAGACTTATTTGCAATACTATATAGTAATAGCAATAGGATAAACGATTCATTCATTTTACATCAAAAGTTTTTATTTTTCGTAGTTTGCAGATATATAACTCTTGGGAGGGGAGCCGTCCACACCCCTAAATGAAATGGCATATAGATATATATAGGCCATATAATCAGCAAGGGGGATAGGATTTTTTCATGATAATTAAAATGCACGTGTCCAATAATAACACTTAACTTCTAAGCCGTTAATGCTGACATTTCCTGGGTATCGCTCTCGGGACCTGAGAGACGAGGCGTTTCCGCGGTGACATTTCGTCGTCTTCGGGGAGACAAGTGTGCTCCTTCTGCATACTACTCTATGCCACACAGAGAGGCAGTGTCTCATCCCGTCTTGGTTTGAACTCCTGTCACGATCTGCCGGCCGCGTAACAGTACGGGGGAAAAAAGACAGTCAAAACCAACCTTCCAGAGGCGTGTGGATGCGCGGTTTATTGGGCTGAAATGCACCAGAATAATGAAGCTATTGTAACCCACTCCAGGATTCCTCACGCTACAGCTCAGTGGAAAAGTAGAACTCGTTGTTCCATCCAAATCCGTTTCATGGCTAGTAGAAAGGTTGTTTTTTTTTTGTGTGGGCTCTTTGCCGGACGTTAGATTTAGGTACCAAGTTAAATGTCCGCTGAAGGGATAATGCTAAAACGTGCTGCTAAATCAGAGCCGAGATGATTTTGCCTTTCCTGGTATAGTTTAACTCCGGAGCTGTCAATGTCTGTTCAATCTTAGCAGTAGTGCAAAGCATACAGACCACTGGTATTAGTTTATCATTTAAACAGTTTAGACTTAGTCTTTAGGGAATCACAGAATGCCTCACGTTCTCTAATGTTGGAATATCTATCAAAATCTTTTACACTGTCTTGCTCATTATTTACAAAGGAATGCAAACATTAAAAAGTAATTGCGGAGTCACAATTCAATCTTATTTTACCAGACAAATACAAATGAAAAGCTAATATTAAACCCAAATGACTAGAAGAGCTAATTAAGTTTGAAAAGGCACTGTGGGGGAATGCGCCACATCTTAAACTCGGGCAGATGTCTTCAGAATAACGATACTGCCGTGCACTGCCCTCTCTTCCCCTCCCTCTGCTGCCGTGGGTGACGTCTCCCAGGGATCCTGTGCCTTCTGTCGCCCGTGCAGAACGAAACGGCTCTCGCCTATCTGTCGCCGGGCACAGGACGAGCCGCTTTAATCAGTCAGTAAAGGTCACAGTGGGGCCCCTGGAAGATCCACACGTGGTGCTCTTCACAGAAGCAGGGTTTGGGGTTGATGATGCGTGCAGGCTGGTGTGTGGAGACCTGCGCCGTCCTGACAGGTGGTCTCGTGCCCCTCAGAACTGCCCCGTCCTATGTATGGACAATGAGGGAGACCGGTGCCCCTCAGAACTGCCCCGTCCTATGTATGGACAATGAGGGAGACCGGTGCCCCTCAGAACTGCCCCGTCCTATGTATGGAC
>JAOYSI010000023.1:2052713-2063379 GCA_025775065.1 Hiodon alosoides | reverse complement strand
GAGGAGGGAGACCGGTGGCCCTCAGAACTGCCCCGTCCTATGTATGGAAGAGGAGGGAGACCGGTGGCCCTCAGAACTGCCCCGTCCTATGTATGGAAGAGGAGGGAGACCGGTGGCCCTCAGAACTGCCCCGTCTTTTGTATGGACGAGGAGGGAGACCGGTGCCCCTCAGAACTGCCCCTTCCTTTGTATGGACAAGGAGGGAGACTGTTGGTCTCCTGGCCCTCAGAACTGATTCGCTCACATGATCTGTCTGTCCGTTTATTTAGCTCAGGGTATTGGATGCTATTGGTAATTATTGCCACTGGTTATAAGATTGGGATCTGGGTCTTTCTCTGCGTTGCACTTGGTTCTCATAAATGTCATAGAACTGAGCTTCTATTTAGTCATTTACCAGCCACCTTCTCTGCGGGTTTTGTAAAAAGACAAGCACTCTGCAGCTATTTGTTTTCGCTAGAAAGTAAAAAAGAACTGCTAAAGGTCAGTGTTGTATTAAAAATAGTAGTTATATAAGCTCTGATTTAAGAAATGAAATTAATATATAGATTTTACTAGACCTTCAGAGAAATGGGTTGTACTGATTGCATATCATTTTTTAAACAATGTGAAAAAAATGACAAGTTATGTGCTGTAATCTATTCCTCCTCAGTGAAGTTTGCTCTCCAACGAGCTGATTAACTGGCACAATGTCTATGGATTGAGAGGCCCATTAGACATTTGTGACAGTGAATTACAGTACATTTGCAATCCAAATGAAATTTCATTAAGAGGGATATTGGAAAATGTCTTGTCTTGGCAAAGGACTGGTTTGGATTTTCCTCTCTTAGCAAATGCGACGCATCAGCGCCCCCTGTGGTTGACAGTACACCAGCACGACCGATTCGTTTCGAGGCTCCTGCCTGTGGGGTTGGAGTATTTGTGTTTGATCCGTCATCGCCCAGCATTGTAACGGTTGTTTTATGGTTTTGTGTTTTTTTTACCTTTTGCCAGAACAATATATTCTTTTTAAATATATCTGAATTTGTTGATCTGCATTGGAGAAAGAAATTTCTCTTTCTTCTTGGCACCATGTTGCAGGAAGGGAAAGCCATCCCAGAGTGAAGAGAGAGATCCCCATTAATGCGTTATCAACTCTGAATGGTGGATGATTCCATCAGTAGCGAATTGGCCACAAAGAAAGAGATTTGCCTGAATATCTTCACTCGCTTCACTCATTTCACAGGCTTTGGCTCTAAAAAATTCATCGCCCAATCACTCATCTTCTCTTTGTTTTGGAGTCCGCTGCTCAAGATGAACCTCCCATTATGACCTCCCATGATGCCTTGGTGCGTATCCTAAAGAAACCAATCCTGGAGTGGCGCCTATCATATACATAAATGTATATATATGTATATATATATATATATAATATTAATTCCTTGGAGCAGTCCTGAGAGGATTTGAAAGAAATACAAAAAAAGTTTTTCTTTTAATCTTTGATGGTATTCTGTTACTACGGCGATACTGCATATAATTTCTCTTTTAGAATTTCTTTGAAGTGACCATACTAAAACAAGATACTTGTATGTACAGAATTTTACACAATTCGGTATACATTTGTGGGTGTATTGATTTCTCCAGCACTCGGCCATCATGCCGAACCATTTTCTCAACAACGGAGAGAAATGCGTGGCGTGAAAAAAAATCACCTTTACATGGCTGTTTGAAGAATGCCAGTTTCTAAACGATCTGCATATCTGCGTAAAGAAACGGCTGATGCTATATGATGTTTGGATAGTCAAGCCTTCTGATGTGAAAATGAGCAACGCTCTTCCCTCACGTGGCCCAGCCCGTTTCAAACACAGCCATGTAGCTTGCAACTTATATATCAAAGTGGCCGTTTTTCATCATTAAGGCCGAATGGAAGTGGATTTTTAAATAGGGGATGCCACTTTAAACTATTTCACTTTTACTTTCACTTTCACTCCGTCCATTTGAGCACAGCAGGTGATGCCCTGCCTTCCTTTGATGTCAAACTGCACAGAATTGCATTTGGTAATGGGTTCGAGTGTGGAGTCGCGAGGCGTGCTGTGCAGAGACCTGATCTGGCGCGGAATGGACCAGTGTTTGAAAAAGGAATCAAGCGGAAAATCAGATTTTACGTCTCCCAGTTTTTAAAATTAATTTATTTAGAAAATCGGTTGAAACTCGTGCATGATCTGTGTGGAACTGGGGCGTAGAGATCACCTCGTTTAGCTCCTCGTGGAGATATCTTCCATCTTCTAAAACAACTGTCGACTTCTCCCTATGCGGAGCACGACAGCCTGGAGAACTTGGATGGGTTTTTTTTTAGCAATCAAATCCTCAGGGAAGTGTAAAGTAAGAGATCAGATGACAACAAACAAACAGACACTTTGTGTCCATAGCGAAAGCTTTGTGGAGGAGCAGGTGTAAACGACAGAGATACTTGTAAACAGCTTTGTATTCCCCCCAAGCATCATAAATACCTACGTGAAGGAGAGATGCAGGCTGGGTCTGTCACATTACTACCCTACCGCTGGGTCTGTCACATGACTACCCTCCCCTACCGCTGGGTCTGTCACGTGACTACCCTCCCCTACCACTGGGTCTGTCACATGACTACCCTCCCCTGCCCCTGGGTCTGCCACATGACTACCCTCCCCTACCCCTGGGTCTGTCACATGACTACCCTCCCCTACCACTGGGTCTGCCCCATGACTACCCTCCCCTGCCCCTGGGTCTGACACATGACTACCCTCCCCTGCCCCTGGGTCCGTCACATGACTACCCTCCCCTGCCCCTGGGCCTGCCACATGACTACCCTCCCCTACCACTGGGTCTGTCACATGACTACCCTCCCCTACCACTGGGTCTGTCACATGACTAGCCTCCCCCGCCCCTGGGTCTGCCACATGACTACCCTCCCCTGCCCCTGGGTCTGTCACATGACTACCCTCCCCTGCCCCTGGGTCTGTCACATGACTAGCCTCCCCCGCCCCTGGGTCTGCCACATGACTAGCCTCCCCCGCCCCTCATCCCTCGCAGTACCCCTGCACCAGTGAGCACTGGGGTTGCTGTTCCTCAATCACAAAAGCTGACGCTTGCACAAACAGCCTCCAGCTCCACAAACATGACTGCATCGCCGCTAGGGAGATGAGAGCAGGGAAACCCCAGGAAGGGAGTTCCCTTTGTCAGCTGCGGGTAATGTCAAGTGCAGGGGAACCCTCTGGAGGGCCCCGTCGACCAAGACACGCTTTGTGCCAGGGAGGGATGCCTGCTTCACAAACAAACACATTTTTTTATTCTAGCGATTACCAGCATTGCTGTTTCTCATTCAGATTGACCACCCTGCCTATCCAATTACATCACTGGAGCTGCAAATTTACCATAGCAAACTGAGACGGAGCCAAATGCGTAGCTGAACGTTCCTAATCTGAATGAAGAATCTCAGCGCTATGTGTCGTATGGTGAGTGTTAGAAGGACCGTCTCTCTTTTTACAGTATTAAAACTGTGCTTGCAGTGTCAGTACTAGTCAGCCAAGAATTGACTTTTCATTGTCACAATAAACAAACGTTTCTTGTACCAAGACGACGTCTTTGGAACATGAGACCAGGTTGCTTTAAACCCCAAAAGCAGTATTTCTCCATTTTGAAGCTTGGTGTTAAAAAAAAAAAAAACACAGTGGAGAAACACCATGACGTTAAACGCCTTGAAAAGAGAATGTCGGAAAAGCTGAACGTGAGTGGAGAAAAACTAAGCTTCAAATCCACATTGACATCTATAAACAAAGCCTTTGTAGCTTCAGCTACGAGTTACGCAGGGCTAGACAGCAACATTTATCGGGAATGATCAACAGGGACATCAACTATACCTGCACTCTGTTTGCTATGGTTGACAAGCTTACAAACCCCCTGAAGCAGATAGCATCGGAACTCGTGTCCACACAGAAATGCAATGAATTTGCATGTTTCTTTAGTGAAAAAATCTAAAGTATTAGACAGACCATCAGAACTGTACAGTCAACAAGGACACTGTAACGTCACTACGACCACCAAGAAATAACTTGGTTATTATGTCCTAGTTTAATACTATTGATCAAAAAGCCCAAAAAGAAACAGTTTGACATCGTAAAGCCTCCACATGTTGTCTTGACTCACTGCCGTCTGACTTTTTAAAAACTATTTTTAACTCTATAACAATGGATCTGCAGCAAATAGTTAACAGCTCTCTGCAATCAGGCATTTTCCCAATGTCTCTAAAAACAGCTGCCATTAAGCCTCTATTGAAGGGAACACTGGATGCGTCTATTTTGAACAACTGTAGACCTGTATCAAATCTCCTTTTTATAGCCAAGATCATTGAGAAGGTTGTCTCAGCAATTTTGTGATCTCAAATGGTCTCTTAGACAAATTTCAAACCCGTTCTCTGTTCAGTCTATAAACTCTAGACTCACTGTGTCACGGTATAGAGCACATAAATGCCTGGATGAACCAAAATTGTCTACATTTAAACCAAGATGAAACAGGGCAACAAAAATAAGAGAACTAGTATTAGTAAAGAGCTGGAATCAAGGGCGTGCGTAATCTTCGTGTTCTGGTAGACTCAGATCTCACGTTCACCAGTCATATCAAAGTGGTCACCAAAACAGCATTCAATCATCTAAAAAATATAGCCAGATTTCAGGGCTTGGTGTCCTGAAAAGACCAAGAGAAGCTCATCTATGCTTTTATCTCCAGTAGGGTTGACTGCTGTAATGGGCTCTTAACTGGACTCCCCAAAAATACTGTAAAACAGCTGCAGCTTATTCAGAATGCTGCTGTTAGGATGTTAACCAGGACCAAGAGAACAGAGTACATCACTCCCGTTCTTAAATCTCTGCACTGGCTTCCGGTCAGTTACAGAATAGATTTTAAAGTGGTCCTTTTAGTCTATAAATCACTGAATGGTTTAGGCCCCAAATACATTTCTGATATGTTTGAAGATTATAAACCGAGCAGATCCATGAACTCAGGTCAGCTAGTAGAACTGAGAGTCCAAACTAAACATGGCGAAGCTGCGTTTAGCAGTTATGCTGCATACCACTGGAATTAAACTAGCAGAAGATCTTAGACGTGCCCCAAACGTATCCATTTTTAAATCCATGTTAAAAACACTTCTCTTTTCACGTGCCTTTGACTGAGCGCTTAAACTTAGCCACACTGGTAACCTTGCAGCTTTTATAACTTCTATATGGAATTAACTATGGAATTGTATTTTTATATTTTTCTTATTTCTTTGTACCGCACACGCTTTAATTGTTTTAAATTGCCTATTTGATGTTTTTATTTGTTTTTATTCTGTTGTATTTTCATTGTTTTTCTTTTTCTTTGTAAAGCACATTGAATTGCTTTTATGTATGAATTGTGCTATATAAATAAACTTGCTTGCTTTCTTTTTAAATGCTTATTATTAAATGGAGAGTATTTGTTACATTGTTTTTGACACCAATACAAATTGACTGTGGAAATGAGTGCCCTAGTATAAATAGAATATCATTAACCTGCAAAAATAAATAACCACCTGCCCTTGTTTTTGTTGGCTGTGTGGCTAATTGGTGATTAAATAATGTGATGCTTTGTGTGTTGTCGTATTTGTGGTTTCCTTTAAAAAAATGTGTTCAGTGATTCTTATTTAATGAGAGGATCATTGGAGAAAGAAGAAGTCCTTTGAATGATTGACCCTGATTGATGAGACAGGATGAAACCGTTTAGTCCTGAAAGAGCACAGAGCCTATTCACAGATGGTGGACATGCACCGGAAGGATGCAAGATCTCTACAGGCAACACAAAGTTTATGAAATACCATTGGGTAGCATTGGGTAGGTTTTAAGACAAACACTAACATAGGCCTTAGCAAAACACCCAAAAGCCATCGTTTCAAATGTGATTTTGATCCGATAGCATCCAGTCATGTTTTTTCAAACATCTCTTGATTAAAACAAGTGTCAAAACCAGCCAAAAAGGGCCCCCCCACCCCCATTAATAGTCATCTGTCATACCAACGTGTTCGATTGTTTGCAATGGTGGGGTATATGAGAGCATTGAAGAATGACAAGAACTTTCCTTCACATGCAAATCCGCGTCAATTTTGACCAGCAACTATAAAAAAACAACAATGCCCCACCCCCCCCCCCCTCAACGATGGTGTTTATTAGACAGGTTTTTATTTACAAAGTGACTTTGAAAAGATCCGTTTAATGTGTATGTTAGTCAAAGACTTTCGAAACATCTTTTTGTCCTGTCTTTAACAGTTATTCTCTGTTCTAGAATTATGCTGTGATCCATGTTATCTTCTCAATCAAAACCCGGTCTGTTCAGTCTATAAACTCTATTTTGGTCAGATAAAACGCGTGACATTGTCTGTGCCCATCACCTGAAAAGAAACACAAATGAATCTAACCAAATTTGAATATTTAAAATCGCATGTTGACAGAGAAAGGACATATCAAAGAGCGGGGATGAGGTATGGTAATCACAAACATGTCTCTTCATGTGACTAAATGACAAAAAAAGTTTTTAAAATCATATATATGTGGCACTTTCATCTCCCATCACCTGGAGAAAAACTAGACTGCTGGTACCGACACAGCTCTGCTTGCGAATGCTAAGGAACTCTGTAGAATGTGACAGAGTAATGTAAAGACTAAGCTGGTGTTACGGGGACTCTGACTGGGCTTGCTTTCGACAGAAACATTGGGAACTCTGGAACCTGAACGTTGTTTGCAGTGGTGTCAGAGATACCTGTAATGGAAATGCTTTTGCATGTGTTGTTACTTAATCAAGTGTTTTATAGATACCCTCCGTTCGGATGACACTCTAGCTTTTAATCTGTATTAAAAAAATGAAAACATTTTATTTACACAAGAACTGGAGTGGTTTTTCTGCCGCTCAGCAAGGAATGCAATTACACATTTGATATTTCTCTATATTTTTCCTTTTTAGTCCATCTTAATTGCTTTTTAAGTGGCATGTAACCTTTTTTGTTGGCTTATTAAGGTGATGCACATCATAGTCAGTGACTCGGCGGGGGTTTCAACCCCCCCCCCAAATATTAATAAGGTTTTTGATGACTTACTTAGTCACTCAAGGAAGTCAAATAAAACAAAAAAAAATCCAATTATATTTCCTTTTTATATTAAACTAATTACAATTACTTTGCCTCCCCGTTAGATGCATTGGTGCAGTTCTACTGGTTTCCTGCAGATGTTGTTGGTATGGTAACCTAAAACTTGACGGTTTAGTGGCCTAATGTAGTGACATAAAGAGCAAGGGTAAAACGCTGGCATATGGCGGTATAGGGCAGCATTGTTGCATTTGGACAGCCCCCGCTCTCTCAAGACCTAGAGAGGTAAACCGCCGGGATGTGGGATATTGGAGTGTGCTAATTTTTAGTTAAACATGTTTAGTTAAGCTTAATGTGTGTAGACATAAATGTCCTTTTATGTATTGATGCAATTATTATTAGGTGAAATAGGAAAAAAAAAATAAAGTGCATTCTAATTGACTTAATTTACCCTGTTCTCAAATGGGTTTAAATACAATTGTAAATATAAATGTTTTTAACCTTTTTTTATTTTAAAAATATTAAAAGAACTATAACCAGTAACCACTTGGTAATCTTATCAATTTGATATTAGTGCCGTTTAATTTATCCCATTCCGGTGTTCGGGAATGGTTAATAAATGTCTGACACATACTCCAGACTAAATTAAATCTCATTATCTTTTTCATAAATCCGCTGCAGACATTTGAAATTGAATTTAATTAAACGACAGCAACATAATTTTACTACTCATTACGTTTTTTTCTTTCACATCGACCATACATCGTCTCGACCGCAGTTACAATATGGTAGAGCTGCAGTGTCTATGGATGTGATTTTACCTGACTGTGGTCGCTGGGAGTTCGGGTGAGGTGAAGTAATTCAGCCTCACCCCTGAATTTCTAAACCCGTCACCTATGGTGCACGTCACTCCCGTCACTGAAGCCTTGTATATAAATTCCTTTTCACGACTTTACCTTTGTAGTGGTTTAAAATTTTCTCCAAGTAAAGTCTTACAGCACGCTATAATTTCAAATTAAACATGTCTGTCACGGGCCGCTCACTGTGGCCAACAGATTCTACAGATCCCCGCGCCAGCCACACCAAAGATCACAGGAAGACAGAGGTACGGGGATAACAGGGTTTTTATTACAAGCTGTCCCACCAATAAGGCCTACAAAATGCATGTAATGGATACAGCCAGCCACTCTAATTTACCCCCTGGCTTTACAAACTTAGGGGCCCTTTACACACTCCAACAGTCACACACTGAAAATACCCTGCTAGTCTCCAACCCTCCAGCACACAACAAGCTGCATGTATATGTTTATTAGTGGGTAAGATGATTTACCCACACCCGGAATAACACCTGATTTAAGATAAGCACACTAGGAAAGAATGTTCACAACACACAATGTTTCCCTATAGTGTGGTATCTCTCCCTGGATGAAAACAAGTGAAAGCACACTTATTGCGTGTACTTTTTTGGTTTTGATGAGGGAACATTATATGAGTTTGGTTTTGGTTTGGGTAAGCAGTGTTGTAAAATGGCTGGGTTTCCACCCTCGTCGTCTTCTCTCCAGATTTACAAAAAAAAAACGATGCCCCCATTCTATGTTTCTATTTTGCAGGGTTTTAACAGCATCGATGTGACATCAGCTTATCACAGCAGTACCCAATACCGCGGTAATACAGTGAGACAAATATCTGACCAATCAGCGCAAATTAATCGCAAATTAATTCGTGACGCACTCACGTCATTGGTAGTTGCTCGTGCGGAATTTCAGCCTGTAAATTGAATTGTACGTTGACATTTCTGTTGCAACAGGCTCTTCGAACAATGCTGTTTAGCCTGCGTTTGAAGAGATTTCGGTTTGTTATCCGTGACTGGAAACAGTCTATAAAATGAATCGAAGAAATTCAATCTTAACAAGCTCTGTTTGACACCATTGGTGCAGATGGCTGTAATTAAATCGTTATTTTACGTTGACGCCTCCTAGATGTTACGAAACAAATATTGCGCAATATTTTCACTGCTAAATTCCATAATTTCTATAGAAATAGACCCTAAATCCAGAAACTGACGCTGTCAGAGTGAGCCGTTAAAGTGAGACTGTAGCGTCTTCGTTGTGCCGTTGGGAAGACGGTGCCTCGCGAGTGCGACACGAGGGCGCCTGGAGTAAGCGGCCCACTGTGGGAGACTGGATATCACACGCAAGGTGTGTATTAGATATTATTGTATGTGTGGGACATGTTAATCACTACCTTCTGTCGGTTAAAAAAAAAAAAACAACCAAAAAACAAAACACGAAGTTAAAGGAATTCTCAGGCTTTGAAAGTCAGTGATTACATCCTGTCTATTAAGAAAAATACGGGGCATTAAAATGTGTGGCTGCATACTAGTTTGTGTACTAAATGGCTCTAACCAGCGAAATTGCGTTCACCTTTACCTTCCTGTTTCCCAACACTTTGTCTCATATTGAGATATACAAAGAAAACCCCCATTCTTCATCTAACCGGCATCTAGCGCCGGGTTTTAATAAACGATGGGAACTGTGACTTCCGGGTTGCCTATGTTTTGATTTGGTCACGGCCTTAGCGTTACCCCCTACTGTCGTTCTTGCTCGTAGACTTTAATGAAGAGTTCTGTGGTTAATTAGGTTCCTTCCAGACTCTCAGACTCTAAATTAACCATTTGTTAAAGACAGTAGATCTTTTAACATTTAAGGTCTCGTTTTGAGAGCCTGGGGTTAAAAGGTAGAAGTAACGAAAACATCAGCGCCTAATCTGTGTTATTACCAACACATGTAACCGAACAGCATCCAATTGTCTACAGGATGAAGAATGAACACATGTAGTCTGCATTCCTAAACAATTTCCTCATAAATAATAGCAGGTACATTTTGTCGGCAGGTGATGGGGGGTTGTTCGTCTAAACATCTGTTTATTCTGAATAAAGCTAACTCAAAAGCAGTCTTTTTAAAATGTAAATTCAAGTAATTATTCAGGTTGTCGTCATGAATAATTACAGTGGCAAGTGAATATGCCTGTTGGAGGCTTTTGTCCGTCATAGATCAGTGTTGGCTCTCTCTGCTTTATGGTGCCTGCGCCCATTTGGAGCTCTGTGTTCATCTAGAGTTTATTTATTTATTTATTTGTCAAAGCTCTTGACAGCCATGACAGAATAAAGGAATGAATGGAGGGTTACTTTTGTGTGTTGCTCAGGAAAAAAATACATGTTAACATGCCTACGTCCCCATCGAAAGAAGAAAGGCAACGCTCCCACCTTTAGCTTTCTGTGTTTTCTTAGTCAAATATGATGCTCTAGTGTGTATCTTTGTTGCCTTAATCAGGTGCAGAACATTTTAAAGAAGGTCATACCTCAGATAAATACATTTCTGCGCTGAACTTTTGAAAGTATAAACAAAACCGCTTTGCTTGAGCTGTCAGCTTTTTAAAGAAGCAGGCTCCGATTGACTCGCTTAGGACCCTTTTCCAAGCCAGCCTACTGTCCAGCGAACACACGAGAGCGTGACGCGCCTGCTGTCCAGCGAACACACGAGAGCGTGACGCGCCTACTGTCCA
>JAOYSI010000023.1:2018072-2041247 GCA_025775065.1 Hiodon alosoides | reverse complement strand
GTCAATAGCACCTTTGGAAATATATTTACTGAGAAAAATGGTGACGTGTTCAATACTTATTTCACCCGCTGTATATCCAAGTGAAAATTCCATTGAGTGACTTCTTATTATTGTCATTATTGTCCGTGACATCCTCCTCACCATCAAACCCAGCAGCTCCTGCTCCTTCATTTGCATACTCGTGCCTTTTCCCAGTAACTACCTGCTCCAGTTTCTGGGGAATGTCTTGTAGTGCCCTACTTTTAGGCAGTGGAAATGCACTTTAAGGAGCCTGAATGACCCTACAACACTGCTGAATGTAGGACTCTACAGGACCAGGGTGGGCTATTCCCAGCTGCAGCTCTGTGCACTGGAGAGCTAGTGTTGTTCATTCTGAGTGCATGTGTGTGTGCATACACTTGTGCCTATTGTGAACCGATAGAGGCATAATGCAAGTATTAAAATTTTAATGTTAAAAATGAATGTTAGCCTTTTAAAAGTGGTCATAACTTTGCTGCTTTATTTCTTAGTCGTTCAGTTTGTTTACATTCACAACACTGGAACTCAGTAGACTGGTTGATTGTAATGGAGCACTGTGCCATTAAACTGTGCCATCGTTTCTACTGCAATTTTGTTTCTACTGAAAGTGCAGTAGAAACGAGTCAATGGAGGAGAAGCAAAAGTATAAATAATGTGCTTGAAGGACAATAGGATTACACTAAGAACTTTGTTCCCCCTTAGACTTTCACTTGCATATTGGCCCTCTAAAGCATTCCCGCCTATTTCCAATCCTGCATATTGCCTGTACAAATTGCTAATATGAGTATTTCTTTTTTACGCCATCAAGAATACACATGATAGTGGAAGCCTGTAGAATAATAAATATCAATATATATAATTAAATTGCAGAAAAAAATGTACTGAAAGAAATCAAATAACAAATATGGAGAAAGTATTTATTTCTATTTCATTACTTACCTCCTCAGCAAGTAGCAAGAGATAGGGGGGCTTGTGGAAAAATGTGTTGAAGCGTGGATTTGCAGCCATATTTTGGCTTACTGTGAAAGTTTTAAACTGGATTGAAAATTTCTGAACATGTTTATTTTGAAGTCATTAAAATTTTAGTCCGCATCAATGGGTTTTAAAAGCTTAGATCTACATTTTTTGGGGTCAAGGCAGAATGCGACTTATTCTCTCTCACTTGGGCAAGCATTAGAGTGGTGCTTCGCTCGGCCTAACCTTACCTGTATGTTGGAGGAAATTGCATTTTACCCACTCAAGTAAATAAGCAATGAGACATTCTCAACAGTGAAAAGAATGAGGTACTACAAAATAAAATCTTCAGAAATAGATCTGGTCAAAGCCAGTAAACCACATTGAAATTTTTCTGCCCTGACACCTAATGAACACCTAAACTTAATTTCAAGTGCTATAACTCTATGTATGATATAATCCAATTATAAAATGGTAAATGTGTGTGGGTGTGTTTTTTCACAAGCATCGATGTTTGACTTGTTAATTAGATTGAAAGTGTTATTTTAAGTAATTTTTAAATCGTACCTGTTTTATTTTTTTTTAAAGTTCATCTTCGATATATGACCAAAACATTTTATCATCAAGGCAATTAAATAAAAGTTTTATTTGAACTTTGAAGTTATCAAAGTTTATTTTATATAATTCTATTTATATTTACTTATAAAATAGAATATATCTTACTTATTTTAAGATGCTCAAATAAAATTTCTGGCAACTTGCACACTCCCAGAAAATTCCTAAAAAGTCCCAAATTAGTGAGGATAGTCATTTACTGAAGTGACAGACTGAGTGTCAGAATCTCAGAAGTGAAAAAAATCATATTTTATTATGTTTAAATACTGTGGACTTATAGAACATACAAACCATATGTACAAAATCATCAAATAAACATACCAACCCCCCACCTTGGAAAAGTGTGGTTGTGGGTGAGGTGGGAGGAGCCTTGTAGTTCCTTGCAGGTTAGAAAAAGGTAAGAATTTTCCCGTTATCCGAAACAATTAAAAAATATTTACCCCTCATTATCTCTTCAAGCTTTGCTATTCGCACAGGAAATAAAGTGCTTTTCTTGACATATTCCCTTCTATCTCTGCAAAACACACTCATTACTTTTTTCTTTTTTGTAGCGTAAACTGAAGTTTAAAGAATGTTTGAAGTGTGAATATTTAAAAGGCAGCCATCCGGTACAGGAAGTAATCTATCAAGGAGGTTTGTTAAATTTACTTTCCATGAAAGATTAATATCTTCAAATTCTTCACATCAGTACCTCTTATCATCAAAGACACATGATCGAGATCGGTCGGATGTCTTGCCGTTTTCTTTATCGTTTCAATACCGACAAATTTTGAGTTAAAGTGCATTATATCATTCAGAAACATGCTTACAATTATAAAGTCAACCATAATATTTTCCTAGCTGAGTAGGAAAATGTAACAATTTTTGCAATTGTTCCTGCAATTTTTGTTTGCCTTTTGGAGCTGGCACTGTCCTCACATAGATTTAGAGTGAAACCCACTATTGGAGTGAAAATTAATATGTTCCTTTTTTTAACATAAACACATGGGTCTATTTGAAATAAACTAAGTGATTACTCACAGAGAATATTATCTCCAGATCACTCACGGATTTACGTTTAGTGAGGGTAAATTTGTTACTTACAGCTTTAAATAAAAATTTAAGTATAATTTGCATCCAATCAATTTAAGGGTGCAACATTTCCATTAGTTCAGTACTTATTATATAGTAAATATATGTACAATGTAATTTTTCTTTCTTATTAGCATCTTTCCTGATCTTTGTTCTGGTAGCTATGGTAGTTTTAAAAAAACTGTACCTGAAGTACACATAACAATCCCAGAACAACCCATCTGCTACTGATAAGTTGCAAGCCTTATGACAAGTGAACCCTGTGGGTTCAATGTGGTTCATTTAACAGAGGATTAAACATTGACATATTATTTGTGATTATGGGTCAACGATATGATCTGAGGTTGGATAGAAAGCACAGATAGAATCTGGAGCACCTTCACCTTTATGCTCTTCAGCTTCAGGGATGTGCAGCTGAAAAAATCTTGACATTTGTGCAAAATCAAAGTTGTTATAAATAAAGCAAGAAAATGTATTTTCTTTGTAAATTATATGTATTTATAAATTACTTCTAATGGTGAGTTTCAATACCCGAAGGTGTATGTTTCACTGTCTAATATTGATTTTGTTGGCTATTTAAACTGTTAATATACTATGAATGCTTTGTGAATATTAATTGAGAATTGTTTTTATTTAAGTTGAAGTAATTGTTTAACTACCATTCTCTGAAAATTAATGAGATTATGGATGTTCTCTGAGGCTTTGCCTTGATATTGATCTGCATCTTTTCTTTGTTTGGGCTCACCCTTGGGAAAATTAATGTGAGCTGAAAGTATGCATCTTTAAATAAATACTTTTGTTACTGAATTTCAAAATGTAAACCATTGGAGGTTTACAGAATGTTACCTAGGCGGAAGGCGGAAAACTCCTTAAGTTTGTCTGGTCTTTTCCGTTTTCATCTTTCTGTTGTGTGCTCAGGTCAAGAGTGCTTTTCTCCATATCGAAAAAGTGATATTCACGAGGACAGGGGCAGCAATGACAAGCAGGCTCTTGCGACCTTGCATGCAGTAGGGAAGATGAAATGGCCAGAGCAATTAACTTTTAATACTAACAATCCAAAGCAGAGTAAGCTGTATACCTTCCACTATTCTCCAAACAAAATCTGAGGACCTTTTATCATCAGTATCAGGTTCACCCAGTAAGGCCTGATCAGCCTACCCTGTTAATTATGATGTTATTTATGTCATTGCAAAATGCCAATCTGTACTTAAAAATGTTTACCTTTTTCAGCAATGAATGGATTCCTTACAATGGACTTTCAGGTCTTCTCCAGAAATGAATAGGTAAATCATTTGTCACATTTTAGCATGCTCTGAAAAATCCAGTCTTTATTTTTTTGTACATTGTCAGCAACCCGTCTCAGTGATCAGCTCCCAGTGGCGTAAATAGGATTTTAACACATTCAGTACTCAGGCCATAAACGATTTTGGTACCAATCAAGTTAGTTGATATCAAATAGTTAGTTGAAAAATATGAGCCAATATGCTGTCCTTTTTTATCATGCACAAATGTAAAGAACAGATAATAAAAGGATTGAAAAGCCTGGAATGATTTGTACTGGAACTTCCTAATTACCTAACTGAAGGAAAAGAATATCCCAATTGCATAAAAGCAATACAATGCTTTGGTGAGATTCAAACTGAGATCTACTAAGCTAAAGTTAGCAAAAAAGATCCTCATCACGGAACGACCAGACTTAATTTTTTCCTGTCTGCCACTCACCAGTGATCAGCCCTGTCTCTGCACATTCACAGACATGTATGCACAGTGCCATATCTGTTTTACAAATAACTAAATTTTATTTCATTTCATTTTATTTTCATTTTATTTATTTCATCCCCCCCCCCCCCCCCCAAACACACACCTCCGCTTCCTCTAGCTAAAATGTAAAGAGTTAAAAATTAACACGTCAATTTCTGTTTACATTTGACCCTTTTACCTTTTGTTAAACACCCCTGGGATTACCTGCTGCTTTCAAGTAGGAGCTTTTCTATCTATGTTATCCTACTTCAGATTATGCCATTCAGAGATGTTTTTCGTGCTGACACTGAGTACTTCATGCTCTTAATAATATCCTGGCTATCCAAAATGATGAGTTGAACGACCTAGCGTGTTGACATCAGACCCTTTGTTCTAATGAGTCACCAGTGGGAGCCACTCTAAATGTTTTATGCTGCCTTAGGAAGCAGTCTGATTGTTATTCTGTGTTGAAAAAGCAGGATCCCAGAACCCTGCTTTCAGGAACGGCCTGTGTGCTTTCAGAAATAGCTTATGATGCTTCAACTAGGAAATTGAAAAAGTGCTGTAATCCCTGGGTGAAGAAAAAAGGATTATGTTCAAGACTAATCCTTTTTCCGTTGGAAACTATTGGAAGTATCAAACTGCTCTGAGATCTCTCTGCCAGATGACCAGTTGGGTGCAAAAATGAAAATATATGCCCACCCAAGGCTGGGAGTGAAAAGAAACAGAATTCCTCTTTGTTTGGCAGTGTTAATAATTAGGAGAGTTCATTCAACCTTGGTTAGCCTGCTGCCTACTGAGTGCCAACCAGTAACTTTTAATCTCAGGGCTGTAGTTTAACACTAATCCATGTGGATGTACCTATTTAGTCTGATTCAGTGATGAGTCCGACTAAATAGGAAGGGAACATTCCGGCTATCACTTTCTCCACCTGCCATATTAAATAGTGACAAATTGCATTTGTTAAGAATTCAAACAGCTCATTTCTCCGAACCATCACACTTACTCATGCAGCACATTCTTCATTCTAATGATGTTGGGCTGTGTTTTGGTGACTTACTGATTGTTTCTCCATTATGCAGTAAGTCAGGCTAAACTGATTCAAGGTTGATCCGTAGAGGTATAGGAACAAAATTTTAATTAGAATTAAATTACAGCAAAGTGATGCTGGGGGGGAATGTGAATAGTTTGCATATCTCAAAGGTGTGTCCTATGTCTGGGATTCAAAATTAATGGAATTCACAAGTTGCAGATTCTTCAAGTCGGAGGTGACAGCCCAAGAATTCTGTAGTGTCGGGTTCCAACATTAAAACTTTTTGGCAGTCCTATAAAGATGTCTTACATAGCCTAGGTTCAGTAATTCTATTAGGAGGCAAGGTTAATGCGGAGTGCTGTGTTATCATT
This sequence comes from Hiodon alosoides, assembly GCA_025775065.1. NCBI lineage: Eukaryota > Metazoa > Chordata > Actinopteri > Hiodontiformes > Hiodontidae > Hiodon > Hiodon alosoides. The sequence continues at coordinate 2,035,445 of JAOYSI010000023.1, read as the reverse complement.
CTGATTTTAATTCAGTAGTTAATGAAATTTATTCAAAAGTCAAAACAGTACATTAAGGTTAGGTAATGTAATGCAAATGCAGTTGATTATTTTTTCAATGGGGGGGTGGGGGTGAGGGGGGCATTAGACAAATAATCGCATTACCGCACAGTCTATTTTAAGTCTTTTAACTTTACGCTATAAGTCGAATGTTCTGTGTACAATCCTGGCCCATATGCATATCCTTTAATATCTAACAAAATAGGATTTTTTTACCCTTCCTTTTAAAAGCTAGAAATTACCATCAGCATTCATTTGCCGAAGTGGATTGCCAAGTGTGGGTTATTTACTCATTATCACACTAAACAAAGATTGCCTGTGTAGAACTAAACTGTAAACAATAAACAATGACCATGTGTTATGAAGGCTGCCAGACATTCGGAAATCATAATTGTCACAGTTGTTGCAGGTGCACTGACTGAAAATACTCAGTGAATCAGCAAACTTAACATCGGTGGATTTAGCAAGTGCATGGATGTCAGAGTATTGCCTTTAAAAAATAATGTGTTTGTCATGTTTGTTTATATCTACAGGAGTCACAGCTATTGACCACTTTTTCTCCAGTGTTGTGGGAGTTGAGTGGTGGGGGCAGCATACCACATAGGATTCAACAGGAAGGACAAACTTGGCTATAATTTTTTTTGAGTCGTGATTTCATACCATAGGGCATCACCTTGAGTTATGTGTCATATGTGCTGATATTTGGCTAATCCACGTCACATTATTTGGCTGTGGGTGTCCAATCTGGGTGTTATCTCATCAATATAGGCTGCAGCTAAAGTTAATCCATTAATTGTGATAACCAAATCAATTGGCATTTATGTAGAATTCTATTGCAGAATGCAACAGATCAATTACTTAATCACGTTATTCTAACCAGACATATCAGATTATATATATCTGTACATATGTATATGTATATGTATATAGTACTTTAAAAAAGACACATGACAGCGTACCGACCAGAAAAGTTATTTAATTTTTATAAAAATTCATTTAATCTAAAAGCAATTAAAATCCATGCATTTATTTAGTTTATTTTTATCAGGGGTAAATGTGTTTTCTGAGAGTGATGTTTCACATAATTGCCTACAGGTCTGCCTTGACAGTAGTGCAAACTGCCAAATAGGAATCAAATAATACAGCAAGGATTAAAGGTCGTCATGCATGCCATTGGACACTACAGTATTTCACAAATAAAGAGGCAGGAGTGTGCTTCTCAGACTTTGAGAAAATCTGAAGCATAGATGTAGTCCTTTGAAAGAAGAACATGCTTGGTATAGGTAAATTAAAACAGAGTAGTCAGCCCTAACACTGAAAAGTTCAATCATCAGCCAAATAATAAAGTTTTTTTTCTTTTTGACCTTCTGCCTCATGATAAACATAGAGCTAGCAATGTCTATGCCACATAAATAAGGATACACCTCCATCCAACATTTTTAAATGTATTTTGGTAAGTTTAGAAGCTATCCCACAGTCATTATAAGTTACATTTAAATACACATACACTAGAAATTTTTTGAGTAACATTGTAGTTACAGGATTCTTGTTCAGACTCTGTAAAGTTTTGGCAAAAACTAGCCAGAATAAGATGTCAACAATGAGACGTGTTATTCAGTCTGGAATTAATGATCTGTTATTCAGAATAAGCTTGTTAGCCGGATAATGTAGAGGCCAGGAAATAAAATAGCAAAGTTCTCATCTTTCAGCATGAGCGGCAGATAATGGGAGCACTTAAAATTTGGTGGCTGATTAATCAAGATCTTCAGTGCTAGCCCTAAGACAGAACTGACTTGGGGCATGCATTGTTCAGTGAGTTAGAGACTCAACAATAAAACAAAGCTGTTTTGTTGTAAAGGCGCACATACTTTTGGGGGAGATTTATTAAGCTTGAACTGCAGTTCAATGTATGCAAGAACAAGCAATGAATTTCACACATAAAATAAATAACTTGTGAATTTAAGCATGGGGGGACCTTGCTATTTGCTTGACACGGTAATAGACACAGTAATTCTTTAGAGTGCATATGCTTTAGAGTGCATATGCACATATGTTTTTTAACTTCTGCAAATGCAAGGGGACATCAATTAAAATGAAGCGACTCTTATTGGATTGTCATTGATCAATTCAACAGACGCTGCTGTCTCTCAAGTCTGTTGGGAATTGTTCTGACCTCTCAGACAATGACCACCCATCACTGATAATGAACACAGAGGAAAAAGGGCCACATCTTTTTCCAGTCTGGTATCACATTCACAATTGTGCTTGGATGTTCAATGAAACTGCATATTGTGATTCAAATCCATGCTATGCTTCTGGATTATATACTGTTTAAATTTGCCTCTTTGCCTACTACTCCAATTAAGACAATGCTTCACTTAATAACTATTTTTAGTTTATTATTTTTATATGTACTGAAAGTAAAGCAGGAAATCAAAACAAAAGAAAAAAAAAGAAAATTCACTGCATTTATTAGCTTTTAGAAGCATACATTAATAACCTTTTTTTAAGGAAGATGTCCCCCTGCTGCCAGAATCCATGATAAAAATCCCAAGCGACTGTCATTTCAAATTGTAAGAAAAAAAATAGAACTCTTGCTTTGCTTCTTATATGAAATGCAAACAAGCTAGTTTTACTCTTCACAAATGTACAGTATTATTTAAAGCAAGTTAAACACAATTTTTATTATTGTCTCTTTTTGTAATTTCATTAAGTTGCTTTTTATGTATGAAAAGAAACTGTCAGTCCAGATAAACCTATTTCTTTATTAGCATATAGCTGTATATTTCCAACAGTGCAACAGTGCACTCTGGTGTTTATTGGGTTGTAAGCAGTTTAGTCATGTGCATGCCACATTTTTAACTTTAACAGGCTAAATAAGCTTTTGTAGTTATAATGTAATAGTCATATAACGTGTAGTCATTTTAAAACACCAGGAAATTAAACTTTAACTGATGTTTTTGGGTGTTTTTAAAATAATTTCAGCACAGTATAAACTAATCTCATATATTCTTCCTTTTTATCTCTATCAAGGATAAACAAAAAATTGATATCTACACACTATCACAATTTTTTTTTTTTAAGCTTATGCTTACGCAGACATACAAATCAGTTTCTTAGACAATGGATCTCCTCTAACACATTTAGCAATCTGGCATTTAAATCTCCGGAATCCCCCAAACTTCTAATGAAGATTTGCTTCTAAATGAAATCTAAAGAAATTTCTTGTGACAGAGATATGCTTATCTGTCAGCTGAAAATTCTTTATTTTAAAAAAGGGCTGTGTATTTCCGATGTATTATTCAAGACTGTGCCTGTGCATGCTAATAAGCCAATGCATTTTTGCTGTTGTTATAGTCCATGCTCAATAATGGGAAATGAAGTGCTAATGCCAAGGTAATTGAAGCAGGTGGCTTTGGCTGACGCCAGTAAGAAGCAGCAGGTTATTAGAACTAATAAAATACTACCGAAATGCAAGTTTAAGTGTTATATCAAATGTGAGAGAATTGAGATTATAATAATTCCAATAGTTATTCTAACGTTTTTTTATTTTTTAACCATTAATTAATTAGATATTTTTCTTCATGTTGACACTCATTACCTTACACTGAGGAGTAAGGAACAAAATAAAAATTGCATTAAAAAAATAGACAAATTATCAATAATTCTGTGTTTAATAAACACAAAGATAAAAAGAAGAAAAACATTTTTTTTTTTTCAATTGTAAGTCCTCTTTGTAAAAAGGCTTTTCCACCTTTGTTACCTCAGGAAGAAATTCAATGGAAATTCAAGTTGGCAGTCATTTCTTAAAATGTAATAAGCTTTAGACCAAACAAAATACAGTCTGCATAATATATCTCTTTCTATAAAACAAAAACGATAATTGGCCAAAGGTTAGATAAAAGTCAGATGTGTGTATTTCCTCTGTGCATATTTTTAGTCATGATTTATAATCTTGACGCAAGAGTGATTGTGAAGCTAGAGTGCAGATATTTGCAAATAAAGAATTATAAACGCAGCACTGACTTGAGTTTTCTATTCAGCTGAATAAAATATCTACCAGCTGTAAGTCATTAAAAATGTACATACAAAAGAGCAAGTGATAAGAAAGGGAAATGTTTCTTTGTGTATTTGGCTGGTCTACCTAAAGAAAAAAAGAAAAAGGTGAGAGTGGAGTGGTGCTTGGTGAAAATGAATTTATTTGACGCTTTTTTTAACGGCTTTGTGACTCGAACGAGAGGGAGGGATGTAATTACTACGAATGCATGGTACAAATGTTTGTCAGCTCTTTCATCAGGAGAGTATTTAAACTGAACAATCAGCATCGGGTTAAAAGCTAGGCCACTGAGTACTTCTACAGAAACATTGGGTTAGCCCGTGCATGGTGCAGAGTATCTCATTTTGTAAAATCCTTTGTCAATAAAAATACCGTTCACACTGTAATTAGTGACCTTAGGGGGTGAGGACAACCCTGGCAAGATACTGCTGTGTTTGAAGGGCTAAAACAGTTCTGACTTTAACACTGAGAGGGTCCCTCCATAACCTTCGTAACAAGAATTCAAGAACCAATGTGTAGTTTTTCTCACCTTATACAATACTTTGCATCTGTGTCCAGCTTGGCAGCTTGTCAAGACATGACCTTTATTTATGTCAGCCAATCATGGACCCCCTACCCAGGCATCAGAAAGCAAGGAACAATGTAGCATAAAGTTAACTAAGCAATAATTCAAACACTGAAATAAATTTTATATTTATTTTTTAGTAATAAATAAGCAGCTAATGTTAATAGATTTAGATTAGAATTAATTTTGTCCCCATAAGTGTATAAAATGCTTTAATTGATCAATTTCAGATAAACTGACTAAATAGTCAATTTACCAGAGAATGCAGATATAAACTTTGAAGATTTCTTACAAGGTCCAGGGTTAAATATAGAACAGACAACTTCTGATTAAATTGTATCATTTAACCAGCTATTCAGAATCACATCTGTTTAATTTTAATAGCAGAAAAATGTAAGCCAGCTTATTTTCACAGATATCTGACTTCGGAAGTTATGAGCCATTGGTTTGGGCCTGGTTTGTACATGGATGGGAAACTGCAATGCAAATAAAAACTAACCAGAAGAGGTGTTCAATCTTTGGATAATTTTTTCTAAGAAATTATTATTAAAATGATTAGATCATAACAACCTCTGGTTTATAGAATCTGACTAATTTATTATGGACCAACGTAGCACTACTTGTTGAGATTTGAGAATTGCCGACATTAATCCCATTACAAGCATTGTATCTGCAAACTGCATCTGAAAACTGCTATTTTTTTACTGCCCTAAAAAAGGACTGTGTCCTAATACAAAGTCATCATCCATAAGCCCGACTCCCGACAATGTAATAACCCTTCACAATGACCACGGCAAAGGATCTGCAGCCAAAAGAACGTTAAATGTTTCGTATTTGAGATGCACTTCAGCATAATTTTTATGAGCCAAGCATCCTCAACTATTACTAAATGATTGACGGAGAGCTTTAGCTCATTTACAAACACTACTTATTGTAATTTACCGAACATTTAAATGAAATATGATAAGTCCCTTGTTTGAGTTTCTCAATGGATAGGGACAGCCTTCAAAATATCTGCTATCAACATCCACCCTTGGATTCTTCCTGCCATGGTCTCTTTGGATTGGAACACAACCAATGATATCAAGGCCAATTAGAGATTTAGATTTTGAATTTAAAAATGTATATGAAGTAGCTGTCTGGCTGCTTAACTAGCCATCATTCAAATCTAATCAACTAATATTCAGTAAACGTTGTTTTAAAAGTCAGTCACTGAGGTATTTTTAAAAGGCCAATGCTAACTGTAAAATCAGATGAGACAACAGGTTTTGATTTCTGGTGGCTTGTGTGAGAGAGAATTTACGAGCACTGACATAGACATGCAAAAAAAAACCCTATTTGCTTTGTACCCAAAATGACATGTTTACAACATACCCCTGCCTCTGCAGACATTCACACAACATGCTCGGTCTCATTAATGATAACCATAAAGTCAGGAGGGTGATTTATAATACATATCATGCGCCATTCAATTAGTTTTGTAAAATATAAACAATACAGGGATACGGTGTTTGTACTTCTCACTCTGTGTGGAGGAATAAAAGACAAGTGATAACAAGTAGTTTGTAACAGACAGTCACATTATTTTGGAAAGCAAGGTAATGTTTCAGCTGTCAAGTTTAGTCCTGTTCACCTATCATGTTTCTTGTCGTAAAAAGACAAGAAAAAACAGATTTATTTTTTCCCTGCCAAAATGTCTATAAAAATGACTTATATTTCAAAAATTATTATTATTGTTTGGCTGGTTACAATAACGAGGCAAGAGATGTATTTTCTAGTTTAACTGGGTGTAATTAGCACAAGGGACCTCTATCTCTATCCAAAATTATGTAATTAAAATTAACAATTATTGTTGTTGTTGGCAGCAGAGAAAAAGTATGGTTGCAGTCTTCTGCTATTGAGGGATGGGAAGTGCTAATTGCTAATTTCATTTGTGTATGTGTTGAGCAAAGTCTGGGTGAATGTTTAGTGCCTTACTGTCTAAGAGGCTGTGGAGGAGAGAGCCGCCAGCAACTAGACCATTTTCGTCTGGGCAAGAGGGATTTCGTGCCAGGGACTGTGACTGACCATCCCCTGGGGAGCCAGCCCTCCAGCATATCTCTATTTGTGTTGTGGTTTAGTTTGTGCCCTCAGCTGGTTGGAGGACCCCATTTTGCCCTCGGCTGGTTGGCAAACAGGCATTTATGGTTTTCTTGTGTCTTGTGTATTCGCCACAGTCCCTCAGTTTCATTTCCTTTTATTTCCCCTTGCATGACCATTATTGTAATAAACATTATGCTTACCCTGCGTCCTGCTCTACATTATGCTTACCAATGCGGTGGTTAGCGCTGCTGCCTCACAGTACCTGGGGTTTGAGTCCCGGCTTGGGGTGACTGTCTGAGAGGAATTTGCAAGCTCTCCCCATGTCCGTGTGGTTTTCCTCTCACTGTCCCAGGATAACCAGTTTTGAAAATGGATGGTAAACTCCATCTGGGAACAAACCAAAACTTTGACAACCCATTAATCGCATTTTTACAAAATTGGATTTAACAGCATTCCTACTTCTTTTTTTATCTTATTTATTCTACATATAAAAAGAAACATATATTAAATACAGTTATATAAAATGTTATTAGCAGGTTATCAAATTTTGATTTGGTTACAGCCTCTACAGTCTATAGTTCATTGGAAAAGTAATTGGAAATACTGTTTGCAATTAAAAAGATTTCTCAGATAATCAGTAAGTTTTGTTTGCCTTTATTAAAAAGTTGAAAGCGTTGGCATGAGTTACCCCTGATTTAACAGCATGGCACACACCCGACAGCCATCAACAGACTTTAGTCTGTTTTTAGAATTTAATGCTTATAATATGAAAAGTTTCACGATTCTTTAACTTTTTAATTTAACCTAAAAGCAACTTAGGAGCCATGTAAAAATGCAATATATTTTCTGTCCTTTTCTTCTTAAAATAATGATACTTCATAAGTTGAATTTTGTCTACATTCTAAAATAATGAGCAAAGCTATTGAGTCCAGGAGATGCTCAGGGAAGCATCGGGTGAACTTCTTCCATTTGGATCTAAACACACCACACTGAATAAGTGGATTTTCCTTAATTTGATCACAAGTCAAATAGCAGCAAAAACTTTTTCAGAGAGAAAACTATAACTCTCAAGAGTCTTGACTTGCCATGATCCCAGCTCTGCTTCCCATGCCCACACTACAAAAGCATTAGAAAAAAGTAAATACTTGCCCCCCCCCCATGTCTCTTCAATATGTAAATGAGCAGTTAAAACTATGGTTACGATGAACTATGGATCTTGGATAAAAGTCCACTGCTTCATTGTCGGGATGCTTTTAGAAGCCATAAAGTCAAGTATGAAAGTTTCCCGGTACTATTGTTATTGGTCACAAACCCCACAAAGACCAAAATGAGACATATCACAGTGATATAGCTATTATGGGTAGTAATGGACATCCTGCAGAGGGCACCGGCACAATCTCAGAAAGTATGAAAAGGACATAACGCTGCATGAAAAAATATATTTTTTGCTTATCCCCCCTGAAGAATCAGTCTATATCTACTGTAAGAGTCTACCAGTCCTAGGATTCGGAAATTTCATTTTTATTATTTCCTATCTTGGCTTGAAGTCTCATCTGAGCAATCACAAGTGAAACTACTCAGATCTCATTGTCCTATGTTTACCATTCCATTGCAGGTAACAGAAAAAAAAGTGTATTTTAAAAAACTTTACATACTTCGGGAGAATGATAAACATTGGTGCTTTTTTTCCATAGGCAAAAGTTGGATGGAATGGGTTCTTGGTGTTGTTTTCTCAGGTGTCCAATAGCTGGGGCTATTGTTCTTCTTAACAGCCTCTTACATTGGCCACCCATTTAGAGCGGATAAAAGGCAAATAATCGCAGATAATACCTACAGCAAACCATATTTGCACAATATCTCGGCTCATATTTCTGCATAGTCACCAGTTTCGTGAGTTATCTTCAAAAAAGATTTTTGCGGTCCTTTTCGGGCCCACTTTAACATAGTGACCACATTCAGATTTAGATTCAAAGATCTCATTACGCAATGAGACGCCATTGAAGTGTTCTCAGATTTGACTGCATTTAAAATTGATCATGTTTAGCAAATATATTAACTTGATATTTCCAATGACTTCAAAAATGACTAGAAATGAATTTCAAATTTACACGATTGTTTTGTTTACTCAAAAAAATAAAATAATGCATATTAAGGTCCTAGATTTCGAATTATCATCAAGTTGCTCAGCAGATTTTATCCAAAGCGACTTACATGGTTTACAATCCATATTTAAACTGTCACAAGGCTTAAAAAATGATCTGTTATACAAGATTAATTTTCTCTAATTCTCACCACACAACCAATGACAACATCTAACCACCCCTGAGCAGTCTGAGGGTATTTATGCATAGGACAGGGATGAATGGTGCATATGTCTGCAGTGTGCAACTGGATCACAAGCAACAACTGAAATGTGTCCTCTGCCTCGTCATTTAGTAGACAGAATTAAATAATAATTTATAAATTTGTGTTTTGGACAAAATGGTTGTTAAAAGAGTTGTTACTTTTGTAGTGAAGTTTTTATAGTCCTTGTCCATTCCAGCTTGTGATACTTTGGATTCCTCTCCGGTCACAATCAAGGCAAAGGGCTGATCCGTGGCTATAGTCTGGTTTGGAAGAGGCACGTAGTGTAGAATAAACATAACAATGCAGCAGTAGAACTTCTGTTGCACATGAAGTTTACTGCCTATATCTGATCCATGAAAACGTTATTAAGAATTTCACACACAGACCAAAAGACCGTTACCTATTTGTCACCGCATTTTGACAGAAAGTAGAATGCAAATAAAACAAACTTAGGGTTTTTGTGAAATTGGTCACAGTTTTAATGACCATGTTTAGTGGATCGATCTCACAGGCTCCATCCAGGCTCCATCCTGTGCTAGTCTTGACCTCATCTATGGCGGGGGCCTTCTTATGCAAAGAGAATTCCAGTTGGCAGTCATCTAAGATAAAGACTGAACCAATTTCTTGCACAAAATATAATTTTTTTTCCAAACAAAGAAAGGATTTTCACTAGAAACTATAATTCTTAACTATAATCTTATTCCAATGATTTTGCTGTATTTGACTGTATGTATTCCTGAGGAGATATTGAAACCTGAGCTCTTGCCCAAACTTCACACTAAGAAAATCAAAAATTTAGGTTTCATTAGTTGTGGTGGAAAAAAACTGGTTTCTGCCAGTTTCTGCCAGTCTACCACTGTCGCCCAGCTTGGAGGTCAGGGAGTCCGAAAAGGCACGGCCGGTTAAGCAGGTCCAACACTGTTGCCCTGTCAGGAGGCTGGGGAAACCATGTGTCTGCCCCAGGGTGCTTCAGGGACTGGGCCATTGTATCCACTCACATCCACTACTATGCTCCCTCGTCCCTCCATATGGAGAACCAACAGGGACAATGTGACGAGGCATGGTTCACTCCAGATTTAGCCAGCTCAGATTCAGACTGGCTGCTTTTCAGGCAACTGAACGCATTCACAGTTGCAATTAGTAAAAGCCAAAGCTGACCACTTTCTTATAGAAACTTCTAACAATCTAAACAACCCCTTTAAATTTTGGAAGACCATTAAATCCTTAGCTGGAATTAAAGATGGCATAGAGTTGCCACCATGCAATGTTAAGGACTCACAAAAAATGAATTATAATATATATAAGAATTATAAGGCCGAAATGCTTGGCTGCTTAAATGAGCATTTCATTGCCTCTGGTTCCTTGTTTGACTCCTCCAACATTCTTCATGAGAATCGCCCTACTGGTCGTTCGGATGGACATGTTACATTAAGTCAGTCCTTTAGTTTTAACCCATTTGCAGTCTCAGAAGTGCATAAAGCCCTTAAACTTTCAGACATCAGAAACTCGGCAGGTCCTGATAACAGGGAGCCATATTTCCTAAAGCTAGTAGTGGATTTTATCGCACCACCACTGACATATCTTTTCAATCTCTCCCTGGATACAAAATAAATTCCTCTTATGTGGAAATCTGCCTTCGTTCTTCCTCTGTTAAAAGGGGGTGACCTGACAGACTTAAACAACTATAGGCCCATCTCCAAACTGTCTGTCCTGGTCAAGATTTTGGAATCTCTCGATGAGAGAACAATTGAAAGAGTTTTTATCTACAAACTATAAACTTTTATCTATTTTCAATCAGGTTTTAGAAAACAACACAGCACAACTACAGCAGCCCTAAAAGTAGTAAATGATTTTATTGATTCTTTAGACAAAAAGCAACACTGTGCAGCCCTCTTCATGGATTTATCTAAGGCTTTTGATACTGTGGGACACGCAGTATTAAAACAAAGACTCTTCAGTGTAGGATTGTCAGAACAACAATTGTTGGTTTGGAAACTATTTATCAGGCAGATCTCAGTGCGTGCAGGTAGCTGGTCTTACTTCTAGCTCCCTTAGTGTTTCCAAGGGCATGCCCCAGGGATCGGTCCTGGGACCACTCTTATTTATTATATTAACAGTCTCGATAAAAATGTCTCCAACGCAAATTTCCATTTTTATGCCGATGATACTGTGATATACTGCTCTGCATCTACATCAAACCAGGCTCTTTGTCAGCTACAACTTGCTTTTAACACTGTACAACGTACCTTGTTTGAGTTAAAACTTGTTTTGAATGCTGACAAAACAAAACTCATGTTGTTTTCAAACGCAAAATCAAACCGACTGAACCTCCCATCAATCACCACTTTTCAGGGCTTTGAGATTGAGTCTACATCTCAATACAAATATCTTGGTATCATAATTGATGATTCTCTCTGCTTTAAACCTCATATTCAGCAATTGGCAAAAAAAAGTCGTGTTTTTCCTTCAAGGCCAAAATGAGACTTGTTGCTGATACCTTTATGTCAGTGCTGGACTGTGGTGATGTTATATACATGCATGCATCCATTCAAAGCCTAAAAACGTTAGATTCTGTCTACCATGGAGCGCTGAGGTTTATTACCAACCTTAAAGCCCTTACTCATCATTGCTCCTTGTATGCTCGGGCTGGATGGTCTGCATTATCCATCCGTAGACTAAATCGTTGGCATACTATTATATATAAAGCCATACTTGGTCTGCTTCCATCTTACTTAGTACGGGAAGATACTGCCTTCGTTCCCGGGACCTATTATTATTATCAGTCCCACACGTTCGGTCTGAGCTGGGAAAAGGAGCGTTCAAGTATGCTGCTCCCTTTGCTTGGAATCAGCTGCAAAATGCCCTGAATGTTCTGGAGCCGGTTTCATAGTTTGTTTTTAAAGTATTTTTAAATGACTTGGAGGCTGGCAATTCTGGCTGTAGATGTTATGAGTGATAAATCATTTGATCCCTGTTTTGATGATTTTATGGCATGTACTTGGCATGTAAAAATTTGGATATTTAATGACCTTGTAACTGATTAATTCTTCTCATTTGCAAATTGATAAATATGTTTTAAGTCTATGTTTTCTGTTTTTATGACTGCAACCTTGTTAATTGTGCTGCTGCCTGTCTTGGCCAGGACGCTCTTGGAAAAAAGATTTTTAATCTCAATTAGTTATTTTTCTGGTTAAATAAAGGTAATAATAATAATAATAATAATAATAATAATAATAATAATAATAATAATAATAATGTGTCGTCTCCTGGGAAGCAAAGAGATCAATCTGAGCTCTCCTGAACTTGAACCAAAGGAGGCTTACCACCTGTGGTAACTCCATACCATCCAGATGTCCTCTTGAGAGGAGATCGACGGGTGCATTTACCACTCCTAGCAGATGCACAGATGGGGAAACCAAAGCAGATAATAGGTCACAATTCGCCTAGACCGGGTGACTTCATGCTGCCCTAGGCAGAGTATACCACCACTGTCATGTTGTCAGTCCGGACAAGCACTTGAGTCCTCAAAAATTCCTCTACAAATGCCTGCAGGCTCAAAAATATTGCGTGCAACTTGAGGATGTTTATGTGGCAACCTCGTCATGAGGCTTCCTAAACCTCCTGGGCATTCCAGATGCCACCCCGTACATAGTTACAGCCTTACACCAAAGGGTTATTTCCACCAGAGCCTGAAAGTAGCTCATGGAAACTGCAATCCTGCAGTGTCGGTTAATCATTGCCAGCAGAGGGCCCATGTATAAAAGACTGAAGGGCAGGGTCTGTGAAGCTGCTGCCATTATGTCTCTGGAATATGACTACAGGAAGACCTTTGCCAAGCTGAAACAAAATCTTGCAAACCTATTGTGGCAAACTAGTTGCCTGGATGGATGGACTGTGACAGCTGTGACAACTTCTTAAACTGCTTGCAGCTCAGATAAAGTGTGGAACTCATTTCCCAGAGAATTGGTGGCCTGAGAATACAGCACCCGTGTTTGAATCACTTCCCTGAATTGCCTGCGGGGAAATTATAGCGAATGCCTGGTCTGCATTGTAGTAAGCACCCACACATTTTGGTAATAGCATTACTCTGACTTCCAAAACTTCAGTGAATTGGCATTTAAATCAATATTAAGATATACTTTCTCTCCAAACAAGCCCTCCTGTATCCAATATAATGTACTGTATGTGTGTTGTATGTGAGCTCAGTGCAGGTGCGGGCGGGAGGACAGAGATGTGTTTGCAGGAGCGGGAGAAAGAGATGATTTGCAGCCTCCCGCTAAATATGTGTGTGTGTAAAATTTAATGTAAACAAGATGAAAGTAGCCTACATAATTAAGTTTGTGCTCGAAATGCTGTTTGGGAGCAATAAAAAAACATGTTTTAGGCAGCCTAAACTGGCGGATGTTGTTGTTTACGCGGGTTCATGGCGCGCTTATAGAGCCCATTCCTTCCTACTACTCCGTTGCCGACAGAATGACAGACCACCAAACTCATCCATCCATGCCTTTATGGACCTTGCTTTTTGCACTGGGGCAGTCATGCTGGAACAAAAAAGGGCCTTCTAAGGGGCCATGGCCAACCCCAGAAAAACAACCCCATAGCATTATCCCTCCTCCACCAAACTTTACAGTTGGCACAATGCAGTCACCCAGGAAACGTTCTTTCATTTGCCAAATCCAGACTCATCCATCAGACTGCCAGATAGAGAAGCGTGATTCGTCACTCCACAGAACATGTTTCCACTGCTCCAGAGTCCAGTGGCGGCGTGCTTTACACCACTCCATCCGACGCTTGGCATTGTTCTTGGTGATGTAAGGCTTGCATACAGCTGCACGACCATAGAAAAACATGCCTTGAAGCTCCCGGCGCAGTTTTTGTGTTAATGCCAGAGGAGGTTTGGAAGTCTGCAGTTATTGAGTCAGCCGAGCGCTGGCAACTTTTACGCACTATGCGCCTCAGCACTCGGTGACCCCGCTCTGTAACTTTACGTGGTATTTACTTATATTTTAAAAATATTTCACCAAAATAGGAATTCATGACGGCAATAAACATAATTAGCTTCATAGTTTTATGATTTGTGATTCTGATTAATACCTGTGGTTAATTCATTTTGACTGATTCAGACACTATGATTCTAAAAAGCATGCATTACACATAAAGCAGTGTAAGGTTCCTGCAACGATAACTGTTATCATGAGCCAGTCACTTACAAAAGCAGTGCTGGGCTCAGCATCACAACAAAGCTAGCATATAACAATGGCAGTGATAAACTTTGTTTTTATTCACTTGCTTTTTAATAAACTATACAAATATATGTGTGTGTATGTGTGTATATATAAGTATTTAAGAGAACGTATCACATGCTACAATGTAAACAAAATATAATTTGGAGAAAACAAGGCAACTAGCACACATGATCACAAATGAACATAAGGCTATTGACCATCCTTGACATCTCTGGGTTTATCATTGTGGCAAACTTATAAAATATATAAAAGCTGCCTTTAAAAGAAAAAAAAATTAAGTTTCAAGTAATAAATGGTCATGAAAAGGAAAATATAAAACAAGCCTCAAATGGTCGTTGTAGAGTATACAACAATTTAGGCAATCATTTACACCTTCCTTCACAATCCTTCATTGATTTTTCAGTCCTCTTTAATTTTACCACTCTGGCTCTCAAGCATACGACACATCCGCCATTTACGGACTAAGTGAGCATATTGCCTTTTTCATGTGTGTGCACTCTGTGCATGTGCTGGCTATTCTAAAGTGTAAATGGCATAATAGAGGCCTAGGCATCCCCATTAGTCTTACACTAATGTGTTACAAGCTCTCCCTTTTATATCTATGAATCACAGACACTGTTTAAAAGCCATACATAATACATTATAAGCAAATAGCTAAACAAATACAGATATATGTCATTCTTCGGTTTTGCAATAAATTACATTATGTAGAAAAATGTTCCAAAATAAATGTGCAGGGCCAAGGGCTAGGGATTAACATGAACTGTTTTTCATAATATGTTAAAATCAGATTATATAAATAATATAAAAGTTTATGAGATTAATTAAATGCATTGTTATAGAAATGACCAATTATCACTCTACATTTAATATGCAAACATTTTCAATGTTGCAGCATGCACCTATTTACTGTACAATGCAACACTATGCTATTAATGTGGACAGAGCAAATTTAAAAACAATCTTTATAACCCTACATTACAATAATTGTTCATGTGTTTTGGGAATACGGCATTATCTCCCATTCATTCAAAAATATAATATAAGCATCCCATGTTGCTGTTAATATGTCAGCTATATTTCAATGGATTAGAGTTCAATATTGTTGAGAATACATCAGTTTACATCAAGCTCCTCCAATAATGTAAAGTTTAGTTAAAATACTAAAAGAGGGACACATTCTGAAGGTTCCCCATGTAATCTCCATTTAACGTCTGGTGTGTCATAAGTGCACTTTGATCTTCTTAATGGTAAAAACCTCCTTAACCTTTCCTTTTATCCAACATAGATTGAGAGGACACACAGTGTCCCACAGTTTATTACAGTGACTCTAAAAGTAATTTACCGCTAAAGAGATCTTTTCCTTTATTGCGCTATACAACAGTTCAGTTGGTCTGAACCCTATTAAGTTTTGAAATTTAAATCCTCTCCAACCTGGGGAAAAACATGCTTTTAATGGGCTGAACAGTAATGAATGAGAGACAGATAAATGTGTCTGCTCCCAAAACTCTCTGCTTTAGTGCTCTTCAGTAAAAAAACTAAAATAGTTTTCTGCCTGGGGGTCAGGACAGGAGGGTATTGTGTGTGTGTGTGTGTGTGTGTGTGTGTGTGTGTGTGTGTTGGAGTTGTTGAGACAGGCAATGACGTATTTATAAAGACTTTTCACCCCCACTTTTTTCCCATTAATTGTGGGACTTCACACTGAATACCAGAAACAGATATCCTCAAAAACCGTTGTTTTTAACAGTCACTTAATGAGAAAAATGGCCATGCAAAGAAGATATTGCTAATTGGTGGCACGTCTTGTGCACAGTTCAGTTTTGAAAAATGGGAATGGCGTTATCCGAAACTGCCAGCTCGATTTGATATTCACAGATGAAAAATTCATGGAGAATACATCCAGCAGAGAAAGGTTCTTAATAAGCAAGGCAGTCAGTCAATGTGTATCCTTAGCTCGTCTGGCCTATTCAGTCTTTCCGTTTTCCTGCGTCACGTTTTTTTGCTGTCTCCTGGACTGCAGCACCTTGTAGCACCCCCTGGCAATTTTGTGCATCCACATGAGGTTCATAACATCGAGGCAGATGCTGGAGAGGATCCAGGCACTGCGGCCGCCCCAGGACACCCTGTAGAAGGCCTCAGTACCGTAGACTGAATACATGCGACCATAGTAAGCCGGCATGACAGCAATCCTCACCAGGAAAAAGACGGCCGCCATCATCACTCCATTGGCTATGTTTGGCTTGGAGGATTTGGGGTAACCTAACACTTCAAAGAACCAGCTGAAAAACAGTGATGACAATACCATAAATGGGTATATACATGTGTTGGATATATATATATCCAACACAATTCTAAGATTCTTTAGCGTGTTGAGGGGAGAAGGAGGTAAGCTTTGAAATATATCTTGTTTTCAACCATGCAACTAGGCACTAAATATGAGGGACTTCCTCAGATAAAACCAAAATAACAACACACACATTGAGTCAGCTATATTAATCTTAATTTCTCTGAACTGATTCGATTCAAGGGTACATTTTTCAAATTATTTGCCTGCCTAGAATCCTGATGAAAGCACTTGTACCTCACAACAATGAACTACCTACCGCTGGTTCACACAGGGAGTGGAGAACTCTGCAAGCAGACGGAAGTTAGCAAAATAAGGCAACATTCCTTGACCCTAGAAGAACAAGGCAAAAATAAGTAATGAACCAGGAAGTGAACACAATGAAGCCACACAGTGAAAAGTGAAATAGTGTTATTCTGGAGTGGATGCAAATTTAAAATAAAGAGGGATTCCGTCAACATCTAAATCAAATTAAATCAAAATTGGTAGAGGTGGCAATAATCACACACATTAAAGCTGTCATTGTTTTAACAACCTTCTCAGTATCTCCAATGCTGCCCAAATTAGTCAGAGAAAAGACATAGATGGAGAAAAATGCACTTTTTGAGAATTAGAATGTGCTGAGACACCACTCAGAATCAGGGAAGAAAATGGTCTTTCCCTGAGGAAAATGACCATCTATCTTTAGCATATA
>JAOYSI010000023.1:1995835-2005886 GCA_025775065.1 Hiodon alosoides | reverse complement strand
TCTATGTAAAGCGTCTTTGTGACATGGCAACATGTGAAAAGCGCTGTATAAAAATAAAATTGATTGATTGATTGATGAGCTCGAGAGAGATGGAGAAACACAGGAGGACTGTCATTTGCCTACTGGACAGGCCCATCATCTCAACAGAGAGAGATTTAGGCTTCAAATTGAATTTGACCAATATTGTGGAGTTCGCTACGGTAGCAATGTCACATGTTCATAATTCATTCCTATTTTCAAGATGAGAAGAGTATATTAATACTCAGCTGCTCAAAGTGTTGAGAAATAGAAAGATAAATGAAATCTCCATTATTTCAGTCTCTTATTCTAAAATGTTGAATAGTAAACCATAAAGAAAAGCAATTTTCTGACAATTTGAGGTACTAGTGCTTTACTCAAGTATTTCTATTTTATGCAACTATATCCTAATACTCCACTGAATCTTGGAATAATCATGTATAAACCATGTATCTCCAGATGTATTGATTGTGAATGTTTGTGACTGAAAGATGAAGTGTTCCTTTAGGGGTTGAGAAAATTCTTACTCTTACTTAAAATAAATAATTTAAGAACTCTCTTGGATTAAGAGGCTGTTTCTCTAAACTCATGAAAAGTTGACTCTGTAGAGATACATGGTTCTCAAAGGACAGTGACGCTACAAACATGATCTTATAGAATATGATGCATTGTTGTAGATTAAACTACCCAACAGTATAAAGTATGAGCTCAAACATCTACAGCAGTAAAATGCAACATACACATTCATGCAGCAGTCTTATTAACCCGAAATCATCAGATATAATGGTTCAACACTGACAGAGAACATTTTACTGTACAATGAGTACTTCTACTTTTTTAGTATATTTTGCTCATAATACTTACATTCATGTATTAAAATTTTACAGTGTGGTATTAGTACTTTTACTTAAGTAAATGATCTGAATAGTTCTTATGCTACTGGCTAGCACTATATATATATCATGTATAATTCATGTCCATCTTCAAGATGAGAAAAGAATGTTACTATCCATGAACAAACACAATAATTAAGGCTTAGTGACGCATAGACAACTCTCAGGCCTTCATCTCATCACCAACTTTAAACATCAACTTTTTTTTGTGCATCACGGTACAAACCATACATGTTTAAATACCTTAACATAAGTCTGTATGTATTGTTACTGAAAACTGACATCAACTTTGCTATTGTCAACAGGTTTCTCTCAAGCTTCTTCTCTCCTTCCATTTAAGAGCCACATCTTGCAGCTACATACTCACGGCAGAGTAGGTAAAGTTCCTTGACTGGAGTGTCCATTGGCTCGAAAAGTTCAGTTAGGTCCTCTGGACTCAATGGGCACTCAAATTCAGGGACGACAATCCCTGCATCCTCGTCCTCTCCATCGTAGTCTGCAACAATGCCCCAGTCAACATTGGGCTCCTGAAAAATATAACAGAGGCTTTGAACACGTTTTTTTGAATTTCCACTTTCCCTCCATGTTGGGGGAGACACCGGCTGGTATGTGCACTTCAGTGAAATACATTCATGTTTTATTACTGGAAATTATAAAGTTACAGTTGAACAGTGATATCAAGTTTTTCCCATGTTTGACTGAATAATTTTAACATTCTACCACTGTATAGAGATCATTTTTACTTTCTTCTAATTTGGCAACCCTTAACCCTCTGGTAACCATATTCCAAATATTTTGTGCAAAGCCTCTATCACCAAAGCCCCCTGATCACCTCTGACCCTGAAATTTACAAAACTGATCAAAGGTTCGTCAAAGACATAAACAGTAAACGAGACTATGCTTTCTTCTATGAATTAATCTTGAAGGCACTCCATGTCTTTGGGTTGTACCTTAATAATGGCGATTCTATTTTATTTATTATTTTTGCCATATAAATGAGAGAGATATCATGTAGATTAAAACTTTTTAATTAAGATAAAAACCCATTTTGATATTACAATGTCTACTTTCACTAGCATACTTGTTTGTTCTTCCACAAACTGGCTCCATTTAGACCAAATTCCATAAACAAAGGATAGAGAATTGGGCCCTGTCTTGTGATATCAAGTGGCTGGCCGCAAAGTCATCCTATAAATACAAGGTTGTTTAAAATGTGTGTCCACTCAAGTGAAATGCAGTCTTACTTTCCTTGAATCTACATTTCCTTGTATCTAGGAAACCAAAGAATAAACTATAATGTCATTGAAACACGGATTTGTAGACTGACTTAGAGAGACACTGTGATCCTCCTAGTGGCACTGTAGCCTGTGGCACTGCAGAGGAAGCCTGTGCCAGTTGATCAGCACTAGGCATGGCAATTAAAAAACGCTTCCCCTCTGTGTTATTATTTTTATCAAAAATGTATAAACATGTAGGATATTTCATATATAAAAAATAAAAATCTGGAAAAATGTTTGAAATGTAGTCTGAAACTCTAAATAAAATGTGTAAACATGTAGCCTAATTTTTTCTTAGTTTTATTTTGTATTTATTAAGTAAAGTGCTGCTCGCCTACCACAGGCTGCCACTGTCGTTCCTGCCAGTGCCACTAGGAGGATCCTTCCCTTGCTGGATGAACATTAAAAAGAGACTATTTCTTAATCTAAAATAAATTTAAAAAAAATATCACTTCCTTATTAATTTGTGATTTGTGTCCACGTGCACAAATGAGAGGGGCCCCTCGCACAGAATACGTTCTTCTCACAACACAGCCCAGCCTGGCCAATCTGGAGAGGATGCCAACTGAATCCACTCTGTTCATCGAGGCAGCCATTCTTGCCCATTGCACATGAATACCCATGGATAGCAACCTTCCTCTGACCATCCGGTATCCAGCAGTGGGCATGTCATTCTTAATGTCACCAGATTATCCAATGCCTCATCACTGATGGAACTATAAAGTTCTGAAACAGATAAGCCAAACTCCCTCATCCTCCTAAAGACTGTGGGGAAAAACCAAGTAGTTTTGCAATGCAGGGCACTGAGAGGTTTATCTTGGATGCCTGGATCACTGCCAAAAGCCGTCTTATATTCTTGCTACTGCTGCTGTGGCAAGACATACAATAAGAACTACTCACAATGGCAGATCATTTTGTATTACATTATACCCATCGATCAGGCCTGACGAAACCAATCAGTTAGCTGAGCTTCAAGCGTGCATTCAGGATGTAAAAGTTACAGTACTAGGACTTAAACACCTCTGAGTCGCATTATCGGAAGACATACAGTAGTTGCTCTGGATGGCATCGCCCTGGCCTCCGGCACCACCGTGAGGAATCTGGGAGTTATCTTTCATCATGACATGTGTTATAAAAATATGATTATGTTTAAATACTATTAAACAATTGCAAATAAACTAATGTTGCGTGCAAGCACTAACCCCTGCAACAATAAGATCATTATCAGGGTATGCACAAATATTCAAGCTATCTTGCAAAAACAAGAAGAAAGAAATAGGGAGTAGTTGAAAAGCAACTCCTTGTATGACAAGCGGGAAGAATAATGGGCCCTTGAGAAGAAACAGAGGGTCCTGGTTGAAGTATGTTAACAATGATTTGTGTGTTTTTAAACTTAAATGGGACTGCGGAGCAGAGCTCAACAGTCGACTCTGTACTCAGCGAAGTGCATGTGTCGGCTCCTTGCCAGTAAAATCTATTACAAAAAGACTCCAGCGACTCTGTCATCCTTAATAAAAGAAAATATTTCTAACAACATGTCCCACGTGTTGTCCCAAATACTCCCACATAGAGCAAATTACAAGGACCGCCTTTTTAAATCTTCGCAATATTGTGAAAATAAGCATTCTGCCTCAAAATGAAGCTGAAAAATGAGTCGCATTTGTTACTTCTAAGCTCGATTACTGTAACGCCATACTATCTGGCTGCTCGAACAAGTCTCTTAAGACTCTCCAGCTACTCCAAAATACCGCGGCTTGCATACTGACTAGAACTAGAAAGAGAGATCATATAGTAGTAGTAGTAGTAGTAGTACTTTATCCCCCATGGGGGAAATTGCGATACTACAGAAATAACCAAAAATTACACAAGGAACATAAAATAAATAAATCACACAACAACAAGTAATACATACATATAGGACACAGTGGAATTGTACGGTGGAAGTGCAAACAAACAGTGCAAAAAAAAGCAGAGTGCAGAGCAGGTAAATGATTCCTGGCTAGTAGAGACCAGTGTTCTGGCTCACAGTACAGCACTGTGAACTGATGGCTGACGGCAGGAAGGACTTCCGGTTAAGCTTAAACCCCTTCCTGATTTGTTAATACTGTTAGCGTCCCCCGCCTTGATGCTGGCGCCCCAGCACACCATAGCATAGAAAATGGCACTTGTGACTACAGACTGGTAGAAAGTGTGCAGTAGTGAGCTGCACACATTAAAGGACCGGAGCCGCCTCAGAAAGTAAAGCCTGCTCTGTCCCTTCTTATACAGGGCCATGGTGTTCACCGCCCACTCCAGCCTGTGGACTCCAAAGTACTTATAGGTCCCGACCATCTCAACATTCATCCCCTGGATGTGGACAGGGATCGAGGGGGCTCTAGTCCTCTGGAAGTTTGATCTCCTTTGTATTAGTGATGTTGCGCAGCAGATGGTTTCTCACGCACCATCCCACAAAGTCCTCCACTAGGCCCCTATACTCCTCCTCCTGACCATCCCTGATACACCCCACAATGGCAGTGTAACTAGAGAACTTCTGCAGATGGCACATATCAGAGATGTTGGAGGTGTACAGGGTGAACAGAAAAGGGGACAGTACTGTCCCTTGAGGAGCCCCCGTGCTGCTCACCACCTGGTCTGACACACAGCTCTGTAAAAATTGTGGTCTGTCAGTCAGATAATCAACAACCCAGGAGACTAAGGGGGCTCACACCTGCATTTGTCTCATCTTCTCTCCCAGTAGCAGAGAATGTGTTGAAGGCACTGGAGAAGTAAAAAAAAAAACATGACTGTCACAGTGCTACCAGCTGTACCCAGGTGAGAGTAAGCCCTCTGGAGCAGGTAGATGACAGCATCGTCCACTCCGATGAGAGGCTGGTAGGCAAATTGCAGGGTGTCCATAAAGGTGCTGACTAAGGGCTTGAGGTGCGAGGGGACTAGCCGCTCTAGGGTCTTTATGGTGTGGGATATTAGAGCAACCGGCCTGTAGTCATTAAAGGTAGTGGGGTGTCCCTTCTTGGGCACCGGGACCAGGCAGGAGGTCTTCCACATCACTGGGACAATCTCGAGGCTCAGACTCAGGTTAAACAAGTGCTGAAGTACTCCACAAAGTTGATCCTCAGCACCCTAGGGCTAATACCATCTGGGCCAGGGGCCTTGCACCTGTGAAGCCTCTCCATTTTTTCTTAACCTGGGTGGTTGCGAATGACAGAGGTGGTAGGGTTTCTAATACGTTGGCAGTAGCGGGGCGGGTTGATGGGTCCTTGATGGTAGTAGTAGTAGCGTTGATGGGTCTTTGATAGTCGGGGGAGGTTTTTGGGGCCACTTTGGAGGGAAGGCTGATAGGGCCGTTATCAAACCTGTTAAAGAACTGGTTTAACTTGTTGGCATGGCTCTGACCTCCCTTGGCTGGTTCATCACTCGACAGTTTAAAGCCAGTTATGTTCTTCATGTCTCTCACCCTGTCCTATCGTAGCTGGTCCTCCAACTTGGCTCTGTAAGCCCTCTTCCCCTCTCTGATCCCCACCTTCAGCTCCTTCTGGACTCTCTTCACATTGTCTCTATCACCATCCCTGAAGGCCCTCTTCTTCTCATTCAGCAGGGCCTTCAGTTCGCTGGTAATCCAGGGTTTGTTTTTGGGAAAACAGCGGACTTTCCGAGTGGGCACATTGGTGTCCACACAGAAGTTGATGTAGTCAGAAATGCAGTCAGTGAGACTGTCAATGTCCTCTCCATAAGATTGAAAACATCCCAGTATGTAGTCCCAAAGCAGTCCTAGGCCATCATTGGCATTCTGTGACCATCTCCTCAGTATCCTGGTTGTCACAGGTAGCCACTGGACCTTTAGTAGTTAGAGGGGCAAGAGGTGTACCAGATTATGGTCCGATCTTCCCAGTGGTGGAAGTGCTGAGGAACTGTATGCATCCTTGACGTTTGCATACTGCAAGTCCAAAGTCTTATTATTCCTGGTTGGGCACTTCACAAATAGTTTGAAGGTGGGGAGAGATGAGGAAAGGGTGGTGTGGTTGAAGTCCCCGGAGATAACAAATGCATCCGGGTTTTGTGTTTGAAGACGGACGATCGCTGAATGGATGACGTCACACGCCTTGGTTGTGTTGGCAGAAGGTGGGATGTAAACAACGACCGCAATGGCGGCTGTGAACTCCCGGGGCAAGATAATAGGGGTGCAGGCTGATGGCTAAAAGTTCAATATCAGGGCTACAGAAGCAATCCTTCACAGTAATGTGTCCAGAATGGCACCACTTGTTGTTAACGAGCAAAGCAAGCCCCCCTCTTAAGCTTACCGGTCGCTCCAGAGTCTCTGCCAGCCCATACTGTCCTGAAGCCATCAATGCTAGCGTTTGTTTCAGGGATGTGATTGTGCAGCCAAGTCTCCGTGAAGCACATAATACTGCACTCCCGATACAATTTCTGGTTCCTGACTAGTGCCTCAAGCTCCTCCATCTTGTTGGCTAGAGATCTCATGTTCCCCATGATGATGGAGCAAACAATACTCCCCTCGAAAGTGCCGGCAAAAATTCTGAGTGAAATAAAGTGATCCAACAATCACCCAGACCAAAAACTTCCTCATCCAGACCAGCTGCATATTCCAACAAAGAAATACAACAACTTGAGTAGGCTTAAGACTTTTCCTTTTGATAAAGCATATAGTTAGGGCATGTTTCTTCTCTTTGTTAAGGCTTATAGTTAGGTACTAACTAATAGTTATAGTACTTTTATAATGGGTGCCTGAAAATAATATGTTTTGTAATGGTGTCAGTGAAACATATCAGCGGTCACGTTGATGTTATGTTTTTATTTTATTTTATTGCTACTGTGCAGCCATTGGAAACAATAAAACAGTAACGTTAACTTATGGGAATGACACACTGCTAAATCATCTTACACAACGTTCACTGCACACCTACAGTTTTGAGAAGATAGTTCAGTTTCATTAGCCAGGGCACTTCTTAACAAGACAACAACCAACCTGGCAGCATTTTTTAACTCTGCCTGTTATACAGCCATAAGCAAAATTTAGATTGTCTTTCACAGTCACAACGGAAAGACATGCTAGTCAGCTAGCTAACGTCATGTTTACCCAGATTTACCCAACTACATGTTGCAGGCAGATGTAAGGTAACGTTACTAAAATATCTCAATTGAATGTCAAGCTAAGGAAATTATAAGCTATGTTACACAAAATATGGACTGAATATTATACTTTTTCTAAAACATACGTAACTCCTGATGGTCTGTTATGCTTCTGTTGTTTCATTATGGGCTCTCCCGCTTTGATATCCCTCCCTCTTATGACGGCCAATCACAAACACAGGGACTGTAACCAATCATATGTAGTGATAAAATGCCGACTGGATCCGCCCACTTACTGCCAAAAAGATCAACCACTCATGGGGGAGCAGGTTAAAGTTTTGCGAGCAGCAATATTGCTCGCGCCAGCAGAAAAATTATGTGGCTCTCGCGGATCTCATTTCCTCTCGTGGTTTTTGCCAGTGATATGCCGCCATAGTGTAGCGTTCGTTCCGTGGGCAATTCAAATTATGAATGGCAAATCATTATGAATACTAATGTAGACTCTAGGCCTAATAAAACAATAAAAATCATAACTATGCATAACTTTATTTGGTTCATCTTTAAATACACTATTTTAGCCTACTGTAAATCACAGCCTACTCGAGGTCATTTTAAGACAGCGTTATTATATGCATTTCAACTAAATTTGATCTCACCTCAAACAATAATGAAATTCCTTGGTATTGGTCAGTTATTAAATATTTTCTGGCGGCAATGTCTAATTTTCATTACGGAAACTAAAATACTGTGTCAGCTAGGATGCAAGACTCGTATACTTATAGTCATTGTTTATTAGGTGTCAGAACAAGACACTCACTAACACGTGCTTCTTTCACCAAAACCATACCCCTTTGTCCCTAGCCAAAAACTGTCCCCCAGGAACCGTCGCCCGATTTCCCACAGTTCCCCATTACATCACCCCTTTAACATCGAACATACAAATCTCTAAACATAACATTCCTCTCCCCCTTCTTTAAACACCATTAGCCAGGCACATAGTCCTTCATCCATGTAGGCTGTTGTCTAGCCCTCTGAAGTGACCGTAAAAATGGAGGAGCCCTGAGAGGTGCAGGTGGGGCTGCACGTTGTCAAACCCAGCTGGGGGCTGCCAGGAAAGGAGGGCTCCCCCCGCCTTGTGCTTCTGTTGGCGCTGGAACCTTTCTCAGGTGATCCGCATGCCAGCATGACCCATCCTGCAGACAGTAAGTAGCTGGACCCAGCTTTTTCAGAATCTGTGATGGTTCTGACCATCGAGGCTGAAGCTTGCTGTGCAGCCAGACACGCACCCAATCCAGCTCCTGCAATGTGGACAGTTTGGCCCTTCTGGACTGGTCAAACTGCAGCTTCATACGCCGCTGCTGAGCCTCAACATGCAAACGTGTAACTGGCGGTGCCGGATTACTCTTTGCAAAACTAAGGCGATCAAGAGGGAGTTCTAATTCCCTTCCCAGCATCAGAAACTCTGGGGACACCCTTGTAGTTCTTTGCTTAGAGGCACGGCAGTGTAGGAGGGTTTGCAAGAGAGCTGCTTCAAACTGCCAGCCCTCGGTCAAGTTAGCACGAATGCCATTCTTCAGTGTCTGGTTGAGGCGCTCCACCCCTCCGTTAGACTGGGGGTGGTAAACAGCTGTCCTGATGTCTTTAAAGGTTTTTTCTTCCAGGTAATTGGAAAAGTCGGTTGAGATGAATTGGGGCCCATTGTTGGTGGTAATGATGTCTGGTAGACCCCAACAAGCAAACAATTAATCCAGCTTTTGAATCACTGCTTGAGTGGTGACTGACCCCATTGGCAGAGCTTCTGGCCACTTTGAATAAAGGTCATACACCATTAAAAGTTATTGAGCATGAGCTGGAGCACCATGCGGTTCTCCACAGAGGTCCACCTGGAGATGCTTCCAAGGTGCAGATAGCCACTGCACAGGAGACAGAGGGACAGGAGTCGGTGGAGAAGCTTTGCCCCTAAGAAGGCATGCAGTGCAATCCTTGACCATCAGCTCGATGTCATGGTCGATGTTTGGCCACCAGACAATGTCCCTGCAGCGCTGTTTAACTTTCACCACTCCAAGGTGTCCTTCATGTACCATTCTCAAGACTTGTGCTCTCAGGGCTACTGGAATCAGGGTGTGGTGACCCCTGGCGATATAGACCTCCTCCCAGCAGGATAGTTCTGCTCTCACTCTGTAATAGGATAACAGCTCCCCTGCCATGCTGGATGGCCACCCACCTCTGATGTAGGTACGGAGCATGGTAAATAGTGGATCATCCTGGGAGCCTTTACGCAGCAGCTCCATGGAGACAACCGCAGACAGGGGTGCTTGGAGCAGTTGTACCAGGTCAGGTTCGGTGTCCATGACCTGCTGGACAGCTGACGATGGAACGACTGCTCTTGACCGAAGATCAGCAACCGTGTTCTGTCGGCCTTGTGTGAATACCAGAAAAAATTGTACTGGTTCAAACGGTCAGCCCATCGCAGGAGCCGTAGTGGTTTATGTCCCGAGCCGCTTGTGGACAACAGGGCAGTGAGAGCCTGATGGGCAGTTCGCATTGTGAAGGCTCTGCCATAGAGATAGAGGTGCCAATGCTCAATGCCCAAATGCAGGCCAACGCTTCCCTCTCACCCACCGAGTACTTTTGTTCAGCTGAAGTGAGGGAGCGGGAAGCAAATGACACCGGTTTCTCTATCCCGTCATGAATTTGTGACAGTACAGCACCCAGAGCCACTGCAGAGGCATCACAGGTAACAACTGTAGGTGCTGCAAGACTGAAGTGCGCCAG